>RJWM01022113.1:0-26560 GCA_004363535.1 Dasyprocta punctata | reverse complement strand
TCTTTCAAATTTAAGAATTTCTGTACATAAGAGGAAACAAAGTGAATAGAAAACATGCAAAATGGGAAAAATATTTGTCAGTTACATCCCGGTTGGTAAGTACATTATCTGAGGTAGAGAGGTCTAATATTCAGACTATATAAAGAACCCAAAAAAATCAAACCCCACCAAATGAAAGAGCCAGTCAAAAACTGGACAACTGAAATAAATACTTTTCAGAATACAAATGCCCAATACATTCTTAATCCATATTTTACATCTCTAGCAGTTAGAGAAATATAAATTAAAACAACGAGATTCCATCTTTCTCCAGAAAGAATGGCTATCATCAAGAAATGAGGCTATATCAAATGTTAGCAAGGCTGTGGATGAAAAATGGACCCTTCAACATTGTGATGACAATGTAAACTAGTACAACCACTATGGAAATCAAATCTGAAATTTCCTCAAAAATCTAGAACTAGAAATTCCATTTATCCCAGCTGTTTCTCAAGAAGTATCTTCCTGAAAGAGTTAAAGCCATCCTATTACAGTGATACATGCATACCCATGTTTATAGTAGCACAATTCATAATAGCTAAACCTTGTGAGATGCCTATATGTCCATCTACAGATGAATATATAAAAAAATGTGTTATTGATACCAATGAAGTACTACTCTGAGATGAAGAAGGATGACTTCAAGACATTTGTAGGAAAATGGATGCACCTTGAAAGCGTAGTATTAAGTCAAATAAATCACACACAGCTTTAAATATCACATGGTTTGTTCTACATGAAAATCTCAAAGTATAAATAAATTAAAGAGTAAAATAAAATGGAGATTATAGGAAACAGAGAGATAGACCTTTTGCAAGTAGGAAGAGGATCATGAGAGGGGGACGGGACAATGGAAGAGGATGTGAAATAAAATTAAGATGTGTTATGTTTACATACTAACTCCCCATAAGGAATACAATCATGCATTGCAAATATGTAATAATAAAAATTAAAATAATTTATAGTAATCTGAATATCATTGTACTCTGATTAGTAAATCTGTGCTTTGTCCACACTTTTTATGTTGTTGGTTTCAGTACTGGATGACACATAGATTATCAAACTGATAGGCACCATTGAAGACAGAATTGAAAATAGAATCTATATATCATCAGTCCTGTTTATACCACAAATTTATTCTAACTTAACTTATAATTAAGTATCAGTTAATGCTATGAAATATAAAAAACTCAGTATTCCATACTAACTCAGGTAGTACTTCCTTTTATCCCTTTCCAAATGCTGAAATAACAACAAAAAATAAAAACTAACCAACTATAATAGTCATGTTAATAATCTCTAAAAATGTCTGTATTGCCTTCAAGTCTGTCTCCATGTGTTGTGTTCTTCTAATATCCTCTTGATAGCAAGACTTTTTATTCTTATTTGTGAGGTCACATAGCTATATTCATAATAATCACAATAAATTTGGCTCACCAAGTTTTTCAGAATCTTCACTGTAATCTGTTGGTGATCTTATTTGTTAGATTTTTAACAAATTCCCATTGAATTCTCTTTCCTAGATTAAAAAACTCATAAAGTCTTCTTCTTTAACCTTGTGGTATCATTGAATGAATTAGGCACCAACAGGGTTTTCCAGGTTCTTATTTGTTCCAATCAATGAATTCACTGGGACAATTGGTAGATGTGAAAGATTACCATTTATTTTAGGGCAGAAATAAGAGTAAGTAAAGGTAAAGAAGAAGAGCAAAAGAAGTGCTCGGTGAGGAAAGAGTTCTTTGAAGGAAAAAGAGAAGATAACATCCTGCCAACAGGACAGACCACTGTGAGAACAAAAGAATTGCATAAAGTCGGTGGTTGCCATCTTTTTATGTCTTCTTTGATAGTTGATCCAGGTGGTCCCACTTGATATCATGCTGTAAGACTGAGATCAGGTGCCAAATTCAGTGTGTCCTCATATCAGAAGGTTGATACAGTGTGCAGGGTTTGGCTCGATCCCATGTCAGGCTCAGGTGCTGTTGTTCAGCCATGATTAATAAATCTCTTCCATTCATAGGTCCTGCCTAACTACACCAGCCACGTTGTAATGCCCTTGTCTTCTATGACAGTGTCATTTAGTTTTATTGCAGAGGCTAATTCTAATAAATTAATAATGATGGCCCAGAATATCATCTTCAAAAAGTTTCCGGTTTTTCATCAATACTTAGCAGGAAATAATTCTGTGATTAACAAGGCTAATCACAAAGGAAGAAGATGATTTTCCAAGGAAAAAAATGCTTACTAACAATTTTCAAAGGAATTTTTTTATATTTTAATTCTTTTGCTTGCCAGATGTAGAAATAAATTGGTGTCTTAAAATTGGTTTTGCTGTTTACAATATGTTTTTAAGCAATAGGTAGTTTGAATCCTTGACTGTGGTTCATGTCTTGGTCCATTGGAGTATTTCTTGTACATTAGCGTAGACATACTATATATTTTTTATCACTCATATATTTATTTCTGCCTTCATTCATGAAAAATAGAGCTCATGGGTTTTTTAAATTGGGCTATAATCTTCTCTCTTAGTTATTTAACTTTCTTAACTGGTTGTTTTATAGTTATGGTGAAAAGATCTGGAGCTATACTTTGGGTCCTTCATGGAAACTCCTTTTTTCCTGAACAGATGTATAGAGAATCACTTTATTTTTTACTTTCATAATTTAAAAACTACTAGTGTTTTATTTGTCCTTATACATTAAACATTTACTCATAGGTATATGTTAATCAACCATAAACTCAGTGAAAACATAATGAGATTCTAATTTGCTCAAGAAATATTGAGTGTGCTTTATATTTGATATCTTTGGTATTGATTCCTCTCACCTTGAAAGAAGCTACTTGTTTACATATTTCTTCTTCATTCTCCAATATCTGCATCACTTATCTGCTCTTGTATGTTTTAAATTTGTCACACTCTCCTGAATTTTGAGAAGGATCTTGAGTCTTTCACATACTCCCCTGACTTCTTTGAATTACCTCTGTTGCTATAGCCTCAAGGTGAACTTTTAAAACTTGTTGAACTTTAGAGGATTTTTATGTTTTGTTTTGTAGCAATCCATCTTCATCTTATTCTTTTGATTTTTTAGTCTATTTCTAACAGTCGCTTTATATCAGAGTGACTATGTTTCTTGAATTATATTGAGTACATCAAATATTTCCTGGAAGTTTTCTTCTGAACCCTGTTCTAGACTACTTTTAGACATTTCATTTATCTTCTCAACCTTTCCCTTATTTGACAACATTTTTCTTAGGTCCCACATAGCTCCTCCCTCTCCCTGTCAGTCCATGTAAGGTCAGCATTTCAGCAAATGAAGACAGAAGACTGAGGCTGGCTTGGTCTTTGCCCATATGTAGTGTGTTTTCCTTTCCAGGTGTACAAGTCGGACCGAGGGAGACATGCCAAGTTCTCATTTAATTTCTAAGACTGTTAAAATTTCATGCAGTATATTCCATTTTGCTCAGGGGCCATTTTTCTTTTTTTCCCCCAGGCCTACTTTTCCCCTGTTTTATTGAACAAATATAGTATATCAAACAAGCTTCCAGGTGATTAGGGGGTTTTCTTTATTAATGGATTTTCACCGCTTAAGTGTTTGGAGGAATTACAGTACTGCTCCAAAAATGAATGGTGTCACTTTCTTCACACTTGTCAGAGAGCTACACTGTCAATCTGTGTGCATCACGGGAGGGTGACAGAGAGAGGGAAGCGGAGAAGCACGGTTCTCACCCTTTGGGTAACATCAGGACAGCAGAGGGCCAAGTGAGCGATGGACATCTCTGGAACTGACTTAGGAGGCAAAGGCTGGTCACTGGCAATGGCTTTTTTCTAAACTCTTTTTAAACATGCTCTTCATTTGATGAAGGAAGTTCAAGAAATTTCATGAATTAGATCTTGCAGACTTTTTTAGTCTACCTCTATTAGTTACTACTTAGTAAATTACACATTAATGCCTTATCTTACAGGCAATGGAAAATCCACTTTAACAGTTTTACAGGCAACTTTGCCGTGAACAGGAATATTCTCCTAAAGTTTTATTTTCTCATCTTCTCCCATATAAATGAAAAGAGAACACCTAGGACATTTATTTCAAAGTCACCCTTCTTAGCCCTTCCCTGCCCCAAGGAAATTGGGCTCTCTCTTTTATAAACAAATGATTAACCTAAGTACCATCGGAAGCAAAGTAGCACAGTTCCTCTCCTGAGCATATTTATAAAATATGCATATTCAACTTGTCCTTTGCTTCATTATTGCATCCATTATTTAGTTTCATTATGAAACAGTTGAGGGTGAAAAAAGGATAATTAATGCAATTAAGTTTCCATGGTTTAAAATTCCCTAATTTTAGTAAATGTTTTAATGGAACTCTAGTGCAAAAAAATGAAGATGAAATTTATTACCTTCATTATAATAGTGCTAAATAGAACAAAATAATTACTCTGAAAACTCAAAATATTATATAAATGAACATTGATTACTTAATAGAAACTATACAAGAAATTATGTATATAGTCAGTGTTTGTACATTTTATTTTTTCTATGTTTCTGGATGAACAGATTTAGGAACAGGAGTAGGAGTAAGGCTGAACTTCTCATTTCCAATGACCAGAAATCTGTATTATTATAGGGTAGCTTGATTGAAACATCACTGAATATGTATGACAACAACTTTCTGTTTCTTAATGTTTATTTAGTATTAAAATTCAACCAATGTTTTCTGGAAAACTGGTGTCAGATCTTGTTTTAGTGTTTTCACTTATTTCCTGATGCTACCAACAACTGATGAAAAAACTGAGTATAAAGACTAATGTGGTGATTTGTTCAACTTTATCCAACTTGTCAGGGTAGAAAACTAGTCAGTGAAAGTCACTAGCTGTGCTGTAATGTAGGAGTAGGTGTAGGAGCTGTAAGGGGGAAAATGGTATGTATTTAAAGGATATCTGATGTTGTAGTCAAGGTTTTCAAGGGAATAGATTAACATAGGACACATAATTTATAGGATTGTTTTGTAGTAGTCACCCAAAGAGTCAAATGCAGAAGAATACAGGAGATCTGTTCACACACTAGAGACCCAAAGAATCCAGCTGAGGACCTGGATCCCACAGCAACATCCTGCATGAGTTCAGCTGAAGACCTAGAACTCATGGCAATGTCCTCCACAAGTTCAACTGGAGGCCCAGAGCTCACAATGTCTCATGCAAGTCTGTATCAAGGATCGGCACTGGGAAGGTCAGTGGTGGAAGCTAGAAAGTCTACACCAGCGGGACGAAGGATCAGTGCCAGCAGGCTGAGGGATCTGCACTGTAGCCAGGAAGCAACACTCAAAGTATGAACTAGAGCTCCCCAAAAGAGGACTCAGTCATCCTCAGCAACAGCAAAGACTGGAGCTCCTCCTAAAGTGAGGACAGCTGAGTTCCTATCAGGAAAACCAGCCTGACCACCTTCTCCAGGACAATCATCAGCACACCATCTCCCCTCCAGTTCTGCTTTCATGATGTTGGCAACAATCCTCAGGTGGGCCTTGCACACCCAGCACCAAGCTGACTCAGTTCAGCTGGGTATTACAAGTTGACCATTAGTTAATCCACCATCACCTGAATTTAAACTGCTCCATTCCATTTTATTCTCCCCTTGTGTGATAGACATGTAAATATACTTATATGTAAATACCTATGAATGAGTATAACATACATATTTTCCTTGCCCAAGAGGCCTGATAGTCTAGCTGCTATTCTTAAATTGGCATAATTTACCATTTACATTTTTCAGTTCTCCTAGAATAATTCTTCATCTCTCCAAAAGTCACTGATGATTTCAGATAATGTCTAGTTTTTCCTTCAATGTTTAAATCAAATGTAACTAAGTGGTTATTTTCTATGCATATGGAGGAGAATGGAATAAGTTTGCTTCCATTTTGTTAATTTGTTAAACTTTAGGAAGAAGGATATTAGCTACATATTATCTTTTAAGGATTAATATTTTATAGAATTACTTTATTAAGATTTATATTATGTTGTTTTTTTGTGGTAGCTAGGAATTTATTTATTTATACATAATTGCAGTACACAAACTTTATGTTTATCTTGGGTAGTGGGTTTGTGTATGTAATAAAACTTTTTTTAATCCTCTTTCTCTTCCCACCTGCCCCCCTACCTCAGTCTCTAAATCCCCATTCCCATTTTCATTTTTGTTTTTATTCTTAGTTCATGTTTATGACATATCAGGTTTATATTCATTGAGGTTATCAGGTTCCTATACATGGCACATCTTAATTCTATTTACTTCTCCTTCTTCTACCCTGTTCCCCTCATCCTTGATCTCCTGGACCATTTCCCATTTACAAGAGATTTATCCTCTTGTTTTCTTCTATGTATTCTTTATTATACTCTTGGTACTTTGCCTTACTCAAATCAGAGATGCCATATGGTGTTTAAATTTGTGCATCTGATTGATTTCACTAAAAATTACATTTTTCAGATGCATCCATTTTCCTGCAAACATCTCAAATTTATTCTTCCTTTCAGCTGAGAAGTATTCCATTATGTATAGATATTGCACTTTCTTTATCCATTTATCTGATGATCAGTATACCAGCTACTTCCAGAAAGTAGCTATTATGAATTGTGCTGCTATAAATACTAGAATGCATGTATCACTGTAATAAGATGCTTTTATCTCTTTTGGGAAGATACCTAAAAAAGAGGCTAGCTGGGTCATAAGGGTTTTCTAATTTTAATTATCTGAGAAATCTCCATATTGATTTTCATAAATATTGTACTAGTTTTTATTCCCACCAAAAATGTAGAAGATTCTTTTTTCACAACAGCTATGCCAGTATTTGTTATTATTTAATTTCTTGATGATTTCCATTCTTTCTAGTGTAAGATGGAATTTTAACATTGTTTTAATTTGCATTTCCCTAATAACCAGAGATGCCAAACATTTTTTCATGTATTTGTTGGTCTATTGTGTTTCTTATTTTGAGAAATGTCTGTTCATTTCACTTGTCCATTTCTTGATTGTGATTTAGATGGTCCAATTTTGGGGGTTCTTTATATATTCCAAATATTAGTCCTCTTTCTGAGGAATAGCTGTCAAAATTTTTCCCCATTCTGTACTTTGTCTCTTTCACTCTACAACTGATTCCTTTGCTGTGTAGTATCCTTTCAATTTGATGTAATCCCATTTAATCCTTGATGTTATTTCTTGTGCAATTGTTTCTTACACCTGTGACTTCAAGAGTTTTACCTATTTTGTCTTTCAGTAGCTTCACCATTTCTGTTTTAGATCTTTGATTCATTTTGGTTTTAGGTTAGTATATGATGAGAAATATGAGTCCTGATTCAATGTTTTGCTCACAGATTACCAGTTTTACCAGCACCATTTGGTGACTAGGCTGTCGTTCCTCCAATGTATGCTTTTGGATCTTTGTCAAAGATCAAATAACTGAATGTATCTAGGGACCTTTCTGTATCCTCTATTTTGTTCTGTTGATCTACATGTCTATTTTTGTGCTAATACCATGCCATTTTTATCACTGTTTCTTTGTAGTTTAGTTTAAAATCAGGTATTGTGATGCCTTCTGTTTTGCTTATGTTGTCCAGGACTGTTTTTGCAATTCCGGGTCTCTTCTAGTTTCATATGAATTTTAGGACTTTTTAAATCTAGATTTGCAAAAAATGCTGTTGCTATTTTGATTGGGATGGCATTGAATCTGTGTAACAGTTTTTGTATGGGTATTTAACAATATTTTTTCTGCCTGTTCAAGAGCAGGGGACATCTTTCCATTTTCTAACATCCCCTTCAATCTCCTTTTTGAGAGTACTGTAGTTTTCTCTGCAGAAAGAAGTCTTTCACTTCCTTGTTTAGGTTAATTTCTAGGTATTTAGTTTTTCTTAATACTTCTGTGAATAGTATGATGTTTATAATTTCTTTCCCACTGAGTTCATTATTAGTGTGCACAAATTTTGATTTTTTGTGTTGATTTTGTATCCTGCTACATTGTTGAAGTTGGTTATTAATTATGAGTTTTTGGTGGAGTTCTTTGGGTCTTTTATATAGAGTATCATGTCATCTGTAAATAATGATAGTTTGAGTTCTTCCTTTCCTATACCGCTTTCTTTTTTATTTTATTATCTGATTGCTCTGGCTAATATTTTGAGTACTATGTTGAATAGAAGGGGTGATACTGGACGTCTTTGTCTTGTTCCTGATTTTAGAGGCAGTATTTTTAGTTTTCCCTCATTTAATATGAGGTTAGTCATTGGTTTATCATAAATAGCTTTTATAAAATTCAACTATGGTCTTTCTACACCTATTTTCTTCTGGGTTCTTATCATGAACAGGTGTTGGATTTTTTTTTCAAAAACCTTTTCTGCATTAAATGGTAAGAACATGTGGTTTTCAAGTTTACTTCTTTTTGTATGGTGTATTACATTTAGATTTGCACATGTTGAACCATCCTTTCATCTCTGAGAAGAAACCTACTCAGTCATGATATATGATCTTTTTGATTATGTGCTGCATTCTATTTGCTAATAACTTGTTAAAGACTTTTACATCTATATTCATTACTGAGACTGGTCTGCAATTTTCCTTTCTGGTTGGATCTTTATCTGGTTTTGGAATCAAAGTGATGCTGGCTTCCGTAAATGTGTTTGGAAGCACTCATCTCTTTCAGTTTCTTTGAAGAGCTTGAGAAGCATTGGCAACAAAACGTCCTTAAAGGTTTTGTAGAATTCAGCAGTGAATCCATTGCGTCCTGGGTTTTTTTCAGTTGGTAGGGTTTTTTCTTTTCAACTATATCAATTTTATAGCTTATTATTGGGTTGTTCAACATTTTTATGTCTTCTTGGGTTAGGTTTGGTAATATGTATGAGTCTAATAGTCTGTCTACAGTAAGTCCCTGATTTACAAACATTCAGGGTGTGAACTTTCATGGGTATGAAACAGACATTACAAACATTCATAGATGTAAACAGATCATGTAAGTAGCTCTTGGCTTGACTGCTGCATGATTATGTACAGCTGCAGTAATATTGCCTTTGGCCTTTCCATTTCAAAGGTGAAGCTGGTCAGTTCTCAGGATTTCATTTCCCCAGCTCCCAGGCACTCAGGCAGAGCCTGGTACTGCCACTTCCCTGGGTGTGAGGGTAGGACTGGGGGGCATAAACCAAGGAGGACTGAGTCGGGAGTGCATCTGTGTGTGCTCTCCACAGGCCTCCTCAGTGGGCTGTGATTGCTTTACAGGCACTGGCTGAGGATTCTGCTGAAGAACTGCTTGGTTCTTCACACTCAGAAGTGTTCAGATTCTTCAGCGTGCGTGTGCCTGCCTGCTGGAGCTCACAGTCCCCGCTGCTCTTCCCTGGGTCTGGATGGGTTTCCTCAGCCTTCAGTGAATTCTTTATGGGACTGCTATGGCTGCAGTTCCTTCTTAATGGCTGTACCAAAGAGCCCATGGGTCTGCACTGTCCCCTTCTTGTCTTAGTTGCATCCTGTTGTAGGTGACCACCTGTGTCCTCTGTAGATGGGCATACACTCTTGTGACAGGTGGCTTGCTGGTGTGTAAGGCAGGATCAGAGTTGACTCCGCCAGTGTTCAGGGCTGGTGCCTGTGACCCAGCAACCCAGCGGACATTCAGGACTCATTCTAGGTGGTTCAAACGCATTTCCTATGATTCAAGTGACCCTCAGACCCACTGAGCTTGTGCTATTCAGCCTGTTTGCAGTTGCCTGTGACTCAGTGGGCATTATGGGCAAGTGAGTTATTTAGGTGAGTGCTGGGGCCAGGCATACCCATGGTGATGAATCAGCTGGTGGTGTAGGCAGACAGGCTTACAAGCTGTGAGCCCTTCAGCTCAGCTGGGATGCCCTTCACCTGTGTATCCCGTCTGGCCTAAGCTGGCAGGTAGAGGGGGTTCAGCTGTCCACAGTACACACTGGAGCGGAGAACACATAAATTCAGTTTCCCCCAGTGTTTGGAGAGTGGGAGAAGTGGGGTACTTGGATGGGGCAGTAAACACAAATGGTGTCCCACAGTTCTGGTCTCTGTAGCACTAGACTCATTCCTCAGACTTTCTATTTCACTATCAACATGGGTGTTCTGGAAGAGGAAGGAGTGGGTTCAGGCAGACCCACTACAATAATGCTGCTTCCCTTTCATGATTGTCCATTCATTTGACTTGACCTATGTGTATTGTCTTAATTTTCTGTCTCAGTAGGAGATCCTTGACCATTTTCTGGATAACTTCTTTCTCAGTGGGATCCTTGAGTTTCTCCTCAGTAACGCCTCCTTTAGTCAACCATGTTGAATCTCCGATTTATCATATTTTGCACATCACTCTATTTTGTTCATTTTAACTCTGCAAAAATAAACCATGTTGTAACCATTAAATCTCCAGTGAAAGAGCTTTGTTCTCAGTTGGTTCTTTCTATGATGAACATTGCTGGTAAAATTATTCTTGAGTTTGAGCCCAGCTATACAAGCTACAAGTGTTTCATTCTTTTCATTTGCATTTTGAATTCTTTGTTACTTCCTTCAATGGCTACAAATACTAGTGATCAGTACCCAATCAGAGAATATTCACTGAAAATCAACAGATATGGACTAAGGTAACAAACCACAGTCACAACACTTTCTCCCAAAACTTTGTCATCTGGTAGATTCAAATCTCAGTATCATGACAAGGTTGAGAAAATTCTCTCTCTTTCACACGTGCATACACACGAAGGCACAAATGCACACAGCAAAGAGGCCCATTCTCTCTCTTTCTCTCTCTCTCTTTCTCTCTGTCTCTCTCTCTTAGATCACCTACAACTTTTGCAAATTGAGCAACTCAAGCTAGATTAGTATAATTCAAACTGCATCCTGTGTCCTGTGGTGACATTTTATGTCAATGAGGATGATGGAAATTATTTTATACCTGAATGTAGAAATAAGAAAGAGTTGTAAGAGATAAATCCAAGAATGTAGACCCACTGACACTACTAACTGAGTAGCATGACTTTCTTCCCTAAGTATTTCTTGATTTCATTAGATGAAAGTCTTCCTTTGTTAACTCCAGTCAAAGGTGTGAAACACATTGGAACAGATAATTTCTCAGGTTCTTTTTTGCCCTAATGTCCTGTGATTATGTATTACATTATTTAAGGTAATCAGTGCCAGCTGCTATTGCTTTAATGTCTAAAGCACTAAATCTCAGTGGCTTAGCCAACAAAGGTTAAACTGAGCTGGGCTCCCTCCCATCAGATGACTTCCAGGACCACAGTCTTGGGATGCTCACCTCTCACCCTGTGGCCTTTTGTGTTGTAGCAGCACAGGAAGAGATGAGTGGAGGAGGGCTGGGTGGAAATGGCATTCTAGAATTTAATTGACTTATTTCAGGAAAGATACTTGAGCTTGTAGTTCATTCATCAAACCAAGTCACACGGCATCAACAGCTGCCACAGAGGCGCGAACATATTAGGGGGCGTATTGATTACTGGGTACACATTAAGTTTCTGTAGCATATGTTTCAAATGCATAAACTGTAATTCAAATGCAAAAGTACATGATGTTTACAGTAAAGGTGAGGTAGAGTTAAATAGCAGAGACTTCCTAAAAAAGGTGCTTTGATGTCCTCTAAAAAGTTATCTTTTTCAAAACGCTTTCAACGAGGCCTTTTTATTTTTTTACTTTCTGATAAAAAAAATTTCCATGAGGACTAGTAATGCTTTCCATTTTAGGAATGAAAGATAAGATATAAAAATCAGATTATTAGTCTCTATTGTACTGAAATAAAATTAAAAATAATTTCTCAAGTTCTACCACAGGGAATAGGAACATAGGAATAGTAACAATCTATATTAATTTAGGACATAATTCCACTAACCCACAACTTATCAGCCTGAGGAGCCTATTTCCTTTTCCACAGATCAGAATGTGAAGGCCCTTTTTGCATGAAGCGTGTGCCAGTTTTCTGTTGTCCTAAGATGAATGAGAACACAGAGGACAAACTGTGTTGCTGGTGATCTTTGATGTGATTTAATTTATCTTTGAGCTTGATGATATGACTTTATCGACTAGTTACACTCTTGCATTTCATCTCCTGGTGGTACAGCAGGCTCAACATGGTTCACTTTCCGATACAACAGCAGATTTAATTTCTATGTGGATAATGAGAGGAAGAGATTCAAAGACCGCATCAGAAGCAATTAAATCATTTTGGGAAGAGGCCACTGCTGAGTTAGTGTGCTCTTCAGGGGGTGATTCTGGTGACTCAAAGTAAGAACATAATGGAAAGGAGCCCATGCTTGTGTGGGTGTGTAGCTGAAAGGAGAACCAGGAAAATAGTTCAGTTTGAGAAGCAGAGATAAAATTATAAACCTAGCAATATTGGAAAGGACTGACATTAAGGGACATGTTTTAGCAGGCTGGTTTAAAAGAAAATCAAAAGAGGCTGGGTGGGTAACTCTGGTGGAGTCTCTATGTTTAACTTGCTAATGGCCTGAGTTCAATCCCCAGGGCACCCAGCCCCCAAAGCCACTAAAGGCCCCAAGAAGGGAGAGAAGTTAATTAGTATGAAGCATAGAGGCCAGAGAAAAGATGCTTTTTGAAAACTTAAGGGAAACATATTTAAGGTCTAACCCTGGCATGAGATGTTTAAAAAATACATAAATAAAAAGCTTCTACAAAGGAAAGAGCTATGTATCATTTCCCGACTTTGATTTAAAATGGAGACAAACTGGGGCAAAGAAGATTTGAGAACAAAAAAAAAAGGGATAGACCATTTTAATTATTCCTATCTCTGTCTTTTGAAGGAACACTTGGGAGGGGAGCAAGTAAAGATTCTTTTTTTGGTCCAAACATTTGGACTTTTTAGCTGTTTGTCTTGCTGCCAGTGGTTACTCAAAGTTAAATATCAAAGGTGGTTCTTTGGACTATTAATGAAGTAAATCTCTAATGATTTTGTTGTGGAACTTTGTGCTTCTTTCTCATTTATTTTATCAGTTTTCTTGAGGAAATCCTCTAAGATCTTTATTTGATGTTACAGGTATTAGAAGTTTGAACTCTCAGATTCAAACACCAAACGCCAAACGCCATAGGAGATATGAGAAAGGTAATTAGAATGAAAAAGTGCTTAAGCATTAAAACTGAGATATTTCATAACTAAATTCTAACTAAACAATATAAATTAATTTCTACAATATTTAAGTAATATAGGAAATTTTAAAAGAATCAAAGTCTTCCTCATTTATTGTAAGAAATCAACATAGCTTTAATACTAAAATATTATATTCCCCTACAAGATTATTTTTACTCATGAATATTGATGTGAAAATTTAAAATAAAATATGAACATATTCTATGGGCCAATAGATACATGTGTTCAAAGAATAATAACCTGTGAGTAAACAAAACTGAGGAAAGAAAACAGTTCCTGTCTCAAAATAACATTCAAAATATGCTTTATCAAAGTGCATTTAAATTGCAATTATTTTATTTTTATTTTATTATACTGTAAATACCATTTTTTCAATAAAATGATAGATACAGAGATATTTGTTTATCACTGTTCTTATTCAATAGTATTTTGAAGATTTTACCTAATGCAATTAGACACAAGTGTTTTTAGAATCTTTCAAAAATCAGTACAAATTGTTGAAAAGAACTAAACTGTTTGCTGATAATATGATTATTTCAGTAGGCTTATTAAGAATAAGATAATTGATAAAAAGATTGAGTATATATACTGAGTCCATCAAAAAAAATGTATACATACATCAGGAAAATAAAAACTTGTATAGACATTTCGATACTAAACTTATTGAGACATCGTGAGATTACTACAAGTTACTTTTGGCCTCTGCAAATACAACAGATGCTCAAAGTGGTGGCCATCAGCTTCCAAACCTTTATCAGTGTGGCAAACTGCTACTTGGGTAACCTTGGTTATTGAGATTGCTGCACATGTATTTTCAATTTCTTCTCTAAGTGTTGGCATCATCTAGGGTACCCCATATGAAGGTAACACCATCTGTTGAAAAAACCACCATACTATTTTTTCTTTTCCTGAAGCATGTACACAGTTTTATTTTTTGGCAGACTCTCTCTATCTATAAATCCACAAAAATTTAGGGTAAAATTTATGTGTGTCTATATGCATCTTGACCCAAAGAAAACAAACCATAAAACAACTAGATTTAGGAGATACTTGATTATATAAGGAAAATTATGAAATATTATGAAGTATTCAAATATGATTCAAACAATAAGTAAATGTCTAGATAAACTCTGTTGTCACAAAATAGCAATCGTTCAAAAATATTAGCTAATTTAATATAATTTTCTCAGCATTTCAAAGTTTTATTTTTTTCATATTTTTTCCTTCTATTCTAAACCCCTTCTTTCCTTTCCCTCTCCAGCCTCCCTGTTTCCCTTCTCATTTGAATATATTCTTCCTAATTTCAAATATCTATTTATGCATTTTAGTCTTTATTTATACTTTTGGTTTCTCACAACAGAGTAACAGTGTGGCATTTAAACACTTGTGTCTTATTTATTACACTTAACAGTATGGTCTCCAGGTACATTCATTTAGCTAGAAATGTCTCAAGTTTATCCTTTCTGGTAGTGTGGCACTCCATTGTATAAAAAATGACACCTTCTTTATCTGTTCATTGGTAGATGGTCATCTGGGTTTTTTCCAAGATTTAACTATTACAAACTGTGACACTATAAACACGAGTGTGCTGCGATATGACATTTTTAATTCTTTTGGGAAAATACCAAGAAGGGGAATAACTGAGTAGAATGGGACATTTACGTTCAGTTTTTTGAGGAATCTCCATGTTAATTTTCACAGTGGTTGCATTAGTTTACACTCCCACCAACAGTGGAGAAGGTTTTATTTTTTTCCCCACAGCTTCACCAGCATTCATTACTGTTTGATTTGTTGATAATTGTCATTCTTTCTGGAATGAGATGGAATCTGAGCATTGTTTTATTTTGTGTCTCTTGAATGACCAGTGATGTTAAACATTTTTTCATGTATTTCTTTGCCATTTCTACTCCTTTATTTGAGAAGTGTTTATTGAGCACAGATGCCCATTTTTGGATTGGGTTTTTATATTTGGGGGGTCTGATATTTTGAATTTTTTATATATTTTAGATATTAATAGTTTGAGGAACAGCTGCCAAAAAATACTTTCCACCCTGCAGATCATCTCTTCACTCTGCTGGTGGTTTCTCTTGCAGTGCAAAAGCTTTTTAGTAAGATGAGATCCCAGTTGCTGATTCTTTGTGATAGTTCCTGTGTAATCAGGGTTTTATTCATAAAGTCTTTGTCTACACCAATGTCTTCAATAGTTTTATCTATTTTATGTCCCTGAAGATTTAATGACTCTGTTTTATGATTTTGGTCTTTGATCCATTTCAATTTTAGTTTTATGCATGATAAAAGATATGAGTCTAGTTTCAATCTTTTGTGTATGGAAAACCAGGTTATCCAGCACCATTTATTAAAGATGCAATCTTTCTTCCAATGAAAGTGTTTGGCTCCTTTGTCAACGATAAGGTAACTGAATGTGTTTGAGTTGTTTCTGTATCTTCTAGGCTGTTCCATTGATCCTTGGGTCTGTTTTTCTGCCAGTAGCATGCTGTTTTCATCACAGTAGCTTTGAAATATAATTTGAAGTCAGGGATTGTGAGATTGTGATGCTCTCTGTCTTGCTTTTGTTGTCCAGAATTGCTTTTGCTATCCTAGGTCTCTTCAGGTTCCAAATTAATTTTAGGATTTTTTTTCTCTAGTTCTGTCAGATATGCTTTTGCTATTTTGATTGGGATTGCAAGAAATCTATGTAACAATTCTGAAAATATGGCTGTTTTCACTTTGTTGGTTCTTCCTCCCCAAGAGCAAGGGATATTTTCCCACTTCTTGATATCCTACTTGATCTCCTTTTTCAAATTACTGTAGTTTTCAATGTAGAGGTCTTTTACTTCCTTTGTTAGATTAAGTCCTATGGTCTTCATCTTATTTGGATTCTACTGTGAAAGTTGTTGTTTTCCAATTTATCTCTCAGTGAGTTTGTTATTTGTGTAAAGGAATACTAATGATTTTTGACTGTTGACTTTGTATTCATTTATACTATGGAATTTGGTTATTAAATCTAGAAGTCTTTTGGTGAAGTTTTTATGGTCTTCGATGTAGAGAATCATGTCATCTGCAAATAATGATAATTGTTTTCTTCCTTTCCTATGTTTATTCCTTTTATTTCTTTCTCTTGTCTAAATGCTCTGACTAATGTTTTCAGAACTACATTGAGTAACAGTGGTGAGAGTGGACATATTTTTCTTGTTCCTGATATTAGAGTAAAACTTTCAGTTTTTGTCCATTTAGTATGATGTTGGTTGTTGGTTTGTCATAGATGGCTTTTATGGGATTGACATAGACTGTCTATTCCAATTTTCTGTAGGGTTTTTATCATGCATGAATATTGGACTTTGTCAAATGCTTTTTCTGCATCTATTGAGATGATCATGTGATTTTTGTCTTTGGCTCCATTGATGTGGTATATTACATTAGTGTCTTACATATGTTGAACCATCCCTGCATCTCTGGGATGCATCCCACTTGGTCATGGTGTATAATCTTCTTGATGATTTGTTGCATTCTGTTTGCCAGTATCTTACTGTGAATATTTATGTCTATGCTCATTAGGTAGATTGGCCTGTGGTTCTCTTTTTGTTTGGATCCTTCTTTCCTTTTGGTATCAGGGTAATGGTTGCTTTAAGGAATGAATTTGGGAGTACTGATTTTCTTACAGTTTCATTAAAGAGCTTGAGAGGCAGAGGCTTTAGGTCTTCTCTCTATTTCTTGTAGAATGTAACAGTGAATCCTTCAGGGCTTAGGCTTTTCTTTGTCATTAAGTTGTTAATTACATCCTCAATTTCATTTATTGATGTTGGTTTATTTACAATTTTTATATCTTCTTGATTCAGCTTTGGTAATCCATATGTATCTAGGAATCTGTCCATTTTCTGTGTGTTTTCCATCTTATTAGAGTATAGGTTCTCATAGTAAGCATTGATGATCTATGGATTTCTGTAGGATCTGTTGGGATTTCACCCTTTTCTTTCCTAATTGCATAGACTTAAGTATTTTCTTTTCTTTTAATAGTGAAATTGGTGAATATTTTTTCAGTTTTATTTAATGTTTCAAAGAACCAATTCTCTGATTCAATGATTCTTTGTATTGTTTACTTAGTCTCCATTGCAATCATTTCTGCCCTGATCTTCATAATTTCTTCCTGAATATGAACTTTGGACTTGACTTACTCCTCTTTTTCTAGAAGTTTGAGGTACAATATTAGGTTATTTGAGCTTGCTTTCTTTTTCTGACATGGGAATTCATCAGTATAAATTTCCCTTGCAGGACTTCTTTCATTGCGCTCCATAAGTTTTGATATATTGTATCAGCATTGTCAGGTAATTGTAGAGACTCAAATTTCTTCATCATTTCATCTGTGACTCACTGGTTGTTCAGAAGAGTGTTATTCATTTTCCATGTGTTTATGAAGTTCTCGTGGTTTCTTTTGTCATTGAATTCCAATTTCATTTCACCATGGTCTAATAATATGCATGGGATAATTTCAGTTCCTTCACATTTACTTAAGCATTGTCTATGAGCTAGTATGTGGTCTCTTTTGAAGAACATCCCATGCACTGCTGAGAAGAATGTGTATTCTGATGTTGTGGGGTGGAACACTCTGTAGACATGTACTTAATCCATTTACCCAAAAGTTTGGTTTAAACCAGGCATGGTGGCATATGCCTTTAATCACAGCACTCGGGAGGCTGAGGTATGAGGAGTGTTGTGAGTTCGAGGCTGGCTTGGGCTACAACATGAGCCCAAGACCGGCCTGAGCAACATAGTGCAACCCTGCCTCAAAAAACTAGGGCTGGGAGTTTGGCTCAATGAGTTACATGCCTGTCTGTCTGGTGCGAAGTTGTGAGTTGGATCCTCGGAAGTTTGGTTTATTTCTAATGTTTTATTGGTGATTTTTTGTATAGTTGATCTATCTATTTGTGACAGGAGGGTAGTGAGGTCCCCCATTACAATCATATTAGCGCTGTCTTAGTTACTTTTCACTCGTTGCTGAGACAGAATACCTGACACCCAAATTTAGGGAAGGAAAGGTTTATTTCTTACAGTTTCTTGGGAGTTTCAGTCCATACATAGTTGGCTACAAGGCAGCGTGGTGTGGCAGGGTGGCCCTTCATGGCGGCCACAAGCAGCGAACCATGCTGGTGAGAGAGAGAGCATGCACAAGAGAGGGCGGAACCATGGAGATGAGCAAGAGGAAGACCCACCTCATTTACACTGTATTTCGGCTCCACCCCTGGGTGGGTGCAGCATTCACATTGCCAATCCCTGTGCCAGACTCAGCCCCATCAAAAGTATATGAGGACTTGGGGGTACATAGTATATCACCCAATACATTCCACCCCTAGACCCCCAAAGACTCATGTCCATCCTTAATACAAAAGACATTTAGTCCCTCTCCAAGAGTGGCCAAAGTCCTAACAGTTTCAGCATTGCAGAAAAGTCCAAGTCCCAAATCTCCTCTGAGATCTATGGCAAACTCTAAACTATAACCCCCTGTACAAATGAAAACGAGGTCAAGCACTTCCAACA
Source organism: Dasyprocta punctata (assembly GCA_004363535.1). Taxonomy (NCBI): domain Eukaryota; kingdom Metazoa; phylum Chordata; class Mammalia; order Rodentia; family Dasyproctidae; genus Dasyprocta; species Dasyprocta punctata. Next base: position 7,853 of record RJWM01022113.1, on the reverse strand, counting down.
TATAAAGACACAAGATAAACATTACCATTCCAAAAGTTACAAACAGGGGAATACAAAGCATTGGAACCAAAGCAAGTCCAAAATCCAGCAGGGCAAACATTAAGTCCTGGAGTTCTTCACTCAGCATCTGAAGAAACCTGGTTGCAAGTCCAAAAGGCTTGAGTGATTCCACCCCTGTGGCACTTTCAGGGGTCTTAACTTCCACAGTTTTCCCTGGACGATCCATGTTCCTTGAATTTACCCTTACATCTTTACACATTGCTCTCTGCAGGCGAGGCAGAAGCTGCCTTAGCCTTTTCTTATACTTAAAACTACTGCCATGTGGATGCCTCCAAGGTCTGCTGCCAGCTGGAGCAGTAGCCAAGCTTTCCTCTCGCTTGGCTGTAGGGGTCAACTGCCTAAATCACTGAGCTCTCTGAACCTGATTGTGAGAAACAACTTCTCTATGTTGCTGCCATTCTGGAATCTGGTGTGGTCACCTCCATTTTGAGACATGGCACAGCTACGACCCTTTTAAAACCCCCTGTGGCCTCTGTCGCCACTTTGGGACAAGGCACTTTTTCCTTCAAGAAAACTCTTTCACTTTTGCCGGCTCCAGGCTGCAAAGGGTGGAGGCCCACTGCTTCCCAGGATGCCCCCAAGCCATCTTTTTTATTTCTTTGTTCCTTCTCAACAATCAAGGTCTCAGCTCCATCTTTACAGTCCATAGCTTCCTGGCCAAACTGACAAGGTTTTAAATCACCATGCTGGGCTCCTTGCTCTTTATTCATAACATAAATCTGACTAAATGCCCCCAACAATAGCCAGGCCACCATTTCAACACTAGGTTGCCTGGAAGTTTCTCCCTGTAGAGTAATTAGTCCTTTGTCCTTAATCTCAGTCTCAGGCAAAGTCTCTGGGCATGGGCGGAATGCAGAAAAACTTTCTGCCAAAATGTAACACACATCGTGTGGAGTCTGACAACCAATGCCATCCTTCTTCCCAGCAAAAACCTCCCAATACTGGTCTTTACCAGCAGGCTTTCTATCAGCCTTCTGGTCTCCTGGGCTCTGACCAGAATCTCCCATACAGAACAACCTAAGCTGTTCCAGCTCTATGCATTCAGGTGACATCTCAGAACCTTTCCGAACTCTTCCCACAAACCATTTCCAAAGGCTTTCAAACCACATAGTCAGAAATAGTCACAGCAATGACCCCACTCCTGGTACCAAATTTTGTCTTGGTTACTTTTCACTCACTGCCAAGACAGAATACCTGACGCCCAAAATTAGGGAAGGAAAGGTTTATTTCTTATAGTTTCTCGGGAGTTTCAGTCTGTACTTAGTTGGCCCCATGGCAGCATGGTGTGGCGGGGCTGCCCTTCATGGCAGCTGCAAGCAGCAAAGCATGCTGGTGAGAGAGAGAGCACATGCGAGAGAGGGCAGAAGCACAGAGACACTCAAGAGGAAGACCCGCCTCATTTACACTATATGTTGACTCCACCCCTGGGTGGGTGCAGCACTCACATTGCCAATCCCTGCACCAGATTCATCCCCATCAAAAGTATATGAGGACTTGAGGGTACATAGTATATCACCCAATACAAGTGCTTATTTGATTTTTCATGTCTGTTAATATTTGTTATACATAGTTGGTTGCTGATATTTTGTGCATATATATTTATGATTGTTATCTCTTCCTCTTGGATTTGTACCTGTAGAAGAATATAATGACCTTCTTGGTCTATCTTAATCAATGTTTGTTTGAAATCCCCTTTGTCTACAAACAGAATAGGTTTTTTCTGGTTTCTGGTCACATGAAGTATTGTTTTCCATCATTTGACTTTTTTTTTTGGAATAGAGAAAAATCATTTTAAATAATAGAAGGATAAATGTTTTTAGATAATAGCCAAAATATCTCCAATAAATTTGAAAAATGATCATACCTTTAAAAATTAAAATGTATAGAAAGTTAATTATCAAAATACTCTTTTGTTTTTACAAAAATCTCAAGAACATGTGGGAAATGATCATATAATTAGAATAAACTTTTAATTTAATGCATAAAGTATAATTTATTTAATAAAGATTACTGGCCTGTGGAAGAGAAAAAACTGAGGCATTTATCTTCCACAGTATCATAAATACAACCCACATTGAATATCCAAAAACATAAAAATATTAGAAGAAAATTTACTAGAATATTTACATAATTCTAGAGTATAAGAGCCCAAGTAAGTTAGACATGGGTCTCAGAAACTTGAAAGTATATATATTGGACTATTAATTCCTTAAAGCATGTATAATTATTTAGAACCATGAAATGAAATATCTGAGGTTTTTACCATTTGCAAGTTGACAATATAGCCTGGCAGAATTTCATAGATGCTTGCAAAACATTTGACTTCCTGTTCAGAGACAAAGGACTTCATTACACATAGAGATAGCAGCAGCTAGAGTATTATTATTTTCTTGTTCCTGTTTCTTGATCCCCAGTTCCAACATAAAAAGCTGGAGAAACACATGAAACACTCATAAACACAGTGGGTTACAGAAGAGGTATCCTGAGCATAGGAAATCTGAGTTTTTAAATGGATATTAAGCACGCCTTCTCTTTACCATAGAGGGAAGCATTATCTCTGTCTTCCACAGCTGTTTGCTTTACAAATATCCTTGTAAAGAGAACTGAGTGAAGGCTTTCAGCACTTCTGCACTGTAGACACAGTACTTGTCAAGAGATTCACAGTAAGCTGCCTCCAAAATAGTAAAATGTAAAATGATGTCAAATGTAAAATAATAAGTATCATAGAAATACTTGTAACACATAAAATATACAGTTTGTCTGAAATATGTGTGTAATGTGCATATTTTTGACCAAGAATCCCATGTTGATAATCCAGTTCTCCATAAATATTTATTTAATGGACATTTACATAAGCATTGATTTCAGTGACACTAGTTAATACACAACCTGAATGCCTATCAAAAAAAGAAAGATTACAATAATTCAAATATTTCTCTATTTAGTCCTTAGAAAAACTAGTATTGTATCTATTTCTATTGAACTAGAGAGAAGTGGAAAAAAAGAAACATCAGAGTAAATGTCAGGGAGAGGAGAAAAGGAATGAAAGACAGAAGGAAGGAAGGGAAGGAAGGAAAGAGAGAAAGAAAAAATCTATCTGTATTTATATTTTTGAGAACATGAGAAAAAGAGCTAGGAAAACATTACCATTAACTTCTTGAGGTCAATTGTTAACTTTTTAAAAATGTTGTTCATCTTTATATACCTTCCCCTATTACAAACTATGCAATGAAAGAAAAATTTAAAAAACTAAATTTTACTATAACTCTGACATTAAGTGAATCTCAGCATGCCTCGTTTGGGACTCATTCATTTTTGTTCATTAAGCAACTATTATTCTTTTCTTTGTGTCAATAACTTTTAGACATCAAAGTACACAGTAGTGAACAAAAATTACCATGGAACTTAAATTTTAGTTAGGATGCCAGAAAGTACAAAAATAGACAAAAGACATATATGCATAAAAAACCTTGATACCTACCATATTTTATATTTTTAAAATTATTATTAAGTTTATTAGTACCATTTAGGTATACGTAATGATCATCTTCATCATTGGAAATTTGTACCTGTACATGATATATCTTGATTTCTCTTTTTTTCCTATTTCCCTTCCCTCCTTTCAACCCCTCTTACCCTGCTTATTCACAAAAATTTATTTCTATTTTATTCTTCTCTCATTTTTTCTTTTCCCTTCCTTCCCCCCGCCCCCAGTTTCTCTTTCCTTTTGAAAGATTTCTTCCTATTTTACAATATCTTTATACATTTTGGTTCTTAGTTACACTTTCAGTTTCTCATCCCAGAGAGATGATGTGATATTTACACGTTTGTCTGATTTATTTCACTTAAGGGTATGGTCTCAAGGTCCATCAATTTAGCAATAAATGTCTCCAAACTATCTTTCTTTTTGGCTGCATTTCTTTATGGTACTGCATTATGTATATATATATATATTTTTTTTAAATATATATCCATTCCTTGGTTGATGTGTATTTGAGTTGCTTACAACATCTATTACAGACTGTGCTACTGTTAACATGGATGTGATTTGAGAGATGCAAATTAAAACAACACTGAATTTCTATCTCACTTCACTCCAGAAAGAATGACTGTCAAAAAATCAACCAATAACAAACGTCACTATGGATGTGGGAAAAAAGGAACACTTTTCCACTGTTAGTGGAAATGTAGACTGGTGCAAATACTGTGGAGAATTCTGTGGAGATTACTCAAAAAACCAGGATTAGTGGTCCTATTCAATCCAGTTATTCTCCTCCTTGGTATCTTCTCAAAAGAACTGAAAGCATTATACCACAGTGATATAATACACCCATGTTTATAGCAGCACAATCCATGTTTTATATTGAAACCTCCCATAACAAAACCCTAAGTCATACTAAGTTGTATTGTGAATTAGAAGAAAGACATTTTAAGTTTTAAGTTAAAAGAAAACAAAAAAAAAGTAAATAAAAACCTACCATGACATTTGATCTCACCTCAGGCACATAGCATACAAATCACAAACATGTTTACTTAAATTATAGGCAACCATAGCAAGTTTCAGTATGCATTGGAATAAACAGTAAATAAGCAAGCTTCCATCCAGAGTATTTTATCACTGTAAATACTCTTAAGCCAGTCTTCAACCCTTGCAGATGTTAAATACTGGATCTCAAAGGAAGAATTCACTGCTAGACAGAAACAGTGTGGACAATAAGAGATACATATTTGTGTGCTCCTGAATGAAGTTGTCCCTCAAATCTAGAACTAAGAGAGGAGGTTTAAGTGACCACATCACTTTTCTGTTGGACAGGTACTAAATAAGACTTTGAAACTAGCATCAATTGAACTTTTAATCTTAACAGCAAGAAAGATTTGTTTTTCGCTTGTCCATATTAAAAAAAAGTAATTTTTTAAAGTATGTGGACATCTGCAGACACTAGGTCAGATGTGTTGCCTTGTAGTTTGTGATGACAGCAATAATGTCCTTGGTTTGTATTTATGTCTTCACTTAACTATGCAATCTAAAGCTTTATTCATTGACCTAATATGCAGGTTAAAGGTCTCTAAAGTCATAAATGGAAGTTAATTATTTTAATGAGTTTGTTGTCATTTAAAGTGATGCTTTTGTTCAGGATCTCCTAGACTCCTAGACTATTCTGTAACTCAGTAATAACTATGCAGGTGAAACCCTTCCGTAAAATAAAGCAAAAATGTTAATGGCTGTCAAATTACTCACCATAAAAGTCAAGAAATAATGGATTTATAATGCATTAGCTGTTTAACAAGAGTTGTCAATTAAATTGTTCAGCCGTTTGCAAACAAATTCATCAGACAAAAGCAGATACTGTTAAAATATTTAAATCCTTAAAATAAAAGAAGATTAAGGTGTCAAAGTTGATGAAAACAAATATCCCATAGTAAAATCAAGAAAACATTCTTCCTTAAACAAAAGTACTGCTGCTGTCACTGTACTATCAACTGGCATGTGGATAAGGGAGGCGGAGAAAAATTTGGGTATCTGGGAAGACTTGAAATGGCCTGAATGTTAGCAGAATTATTGGTTGACGCAGTATCTCTGTAGCCACATAATTCAACACCTTTCATTTATGTAGCATTTTGTACTTCACCAAATGCTTTTACTTATATTGCTTCACTTAAGCTTTTTAAGACTGTCTTACTAAAAAAGAACCTAAAGTTCAGAGAGGGATGATGAATGGCCCAAGTTTACACAACTATATCAAAAGTACATTTTCTAATTCCAGTGCAGCATGCTTCAACCACTCTATAGCTGCATTTTTGTTTCAAGAAGATCAGCAAAGTTGCTTCGCTGTCTGCTCTAGAACAATTTATCTGACTGCACAATGACAATATAAGTAATGTTCATGACAAATTCTAATATTTTTTCTCAAAAAACAGTAGACTCTCAGATTATTCAGTTCAAGACCTTCATTTCACAGAGGAGGAAAGCAAAGTCCAAGCAGAATAAACAACTTTCCTAGGGACATTTAGCAAGTCAAAGAGTTGAGAATAAATGTCTTATCTTAAACACCAAGCCCTCGAGTATTATCTCTGCACCCCTGTGTTGTCTCACCTTGTTCAGCACCCTGATTCCCTTGCTACTCTTCTGAGGATAGATGTGGGTCACTCTCTGCCTATCAATGTTCCAGAAGGTCCATTTAGATTTAAACTTATCAAGACCCTATGAAATCTTATTGTTTACAGTTTGAACCTTTTGTTTCATTATTGGCAAGCCCCCTAAAAGTCAGCATTGTTGAAAATGTGGCCTATAATGAATTGTTGAGAAGTTACTGAAAATTTTTTAATGAAAAAATCAGGATTGAAAGTACACAGGATCCCCTTTCAACTTATGTATCAAATAAGTACATAGACTACAAAAATAGTTGTCTTCCCTACTCTTCTCCACAGTCTGAACTTGCTAAAAATATGTCCCTATATCACCTTCAGTGGCATTTTGGCAATCTTGACCTTACATGAGTTTAAATTCTCTGCTTTGCTTCAGCCAGGTTCTCTGGTGTGTGTCTAGCTCTTTGTACATAGGAAAGGTGGTGACTTGGTAGGTATGGAAGTCAATGTGGGAATCTGTGACATAGATTCATAAGAGTCAGTTCTCATAAGGGACTGGTAATGAAAACTTGATCAAAATACAATGTTATAGGTTTGGAAAGAGTATGGGGAGGGAGGTAATGTGCTTGTAGTATAAATCATCTTCTAGTTTCGACAGAAATATTTGTAAGTTAAAACAGGAGACTGCAAATGTTCCTCACTTTGCACATCAGTGCAGGGTTGTCATAACAACCATGAAACCTAGAAAGAGAGCTTAATGATCAATGAGAAGAAGTATAATTGTCCTATTATGTTTAAAACTTACTTACTGTCAGATATAAACATGTAAGAAATTTTAAAATACTAAATTATCATTTATTTAGCACCCTGTAATTTAAAACACTAGAAACTTTGAGACTTAGTGGTCTATTTCTTTGTAAGAATCTTTTTAAAACTATTTAGAACCGTGTTTGATCCTTTCTTTTTTTGCCAGATGCCTTATCATGTGAAGCAAACAACTTTCCTATGCCTTGCTGAATTGTCATGCTCCTTTCTTAGGATGAATCCACTTCCAACATTTCATCCTTTGCATTTAAATGTCATGAAGTCACTGTGAGAGTTTCTTTGATTTGGAACATTTTGCTAGTATCCCTTGTAGAGCATCTTCTTCCTTACCTCTATAAATGCACCTTTACCATGTTTCTCTTGTGGCACATCAGAGCATCCTGAGCATTGACACTCCCTTCATCCTGCAATCAGGATAGATGCGGTAATTTTGCTTCCAGCATTATCGCTTTGCTTTGCTTTGCTGCAATTTCATCTTTTTTTTTATCTCCTTCCTCTGTCGAACACCATTTCTGTAAATTGCCGTGTGGGTTTATCAGCACAACCACACACTTTGTTGTCTGGATGTGGACTGAATGGCAGATGTGCTGCTAGCAGTCAGTGGCAGACTTTGAAAGATAAAGCTTGTGTGCAAACTGATGATCTAGCACCAGAGCTTGTACTTCATGCCATTTTACAGTAAATGCACCATGGTAACTGAAACTTCAACTGTGCATTTGGGTCTTGATATTACTTAACTGTGTGGTAACAAATTCATGCATAGCTACACAATTCAAAGAGAAGACTGCATTATTCCAAAGTGATTATAAAATCTATTGGGACTGAATATAACCCAGCGAAGCAAAGAATAATACTCATGCCAGGCAGCACCCTGGAACACA
>RJWM01022112.1:0-34167 GCA_004363535.1 Dasyprocta punctata | reverse complement strand
TTCTGCCATCTTGGATCACCAGGATTGTGCATCTCTAACAAACACCCACATGTTATGCCCTCACTTTTTGTAATTTTTCTTATAGAATTATTTTAATTAAGCATAGTTGCTTTATTTTATGATTCTTTTAAAATTGAATGTGCTTTGATTACTAACAATTTATACTCAAGCAAATATATGTTTTTGGATAAGCTGGACATAAAGGTATGGAAATATTTACATGTCCACCTGCTCAATATTTTTTATTTTTATAAAATAATATCTTATTTTCCTCAAATAATATAATATCTTTTTAATTTACTTTTTAGGATGAGTGGGTTACACAAAAATAAGCGTATGTCTAATAATATGTTTTTGTCTTTAATTTTAATATTCACAGTTTATAATGGTGTGACTAAATCTTCGTTAACATTTATGACTTCTTTTACTACCTATTGATCTAAGGACTTTAAATTTTGTTTAGAAATATATTATTCTTTATAGATAATCAATCTTTGACTTTTTGGGGATTTAATCAAATCAATACTATACTCATGTATGTATGGAATTTATAGTTCACAAGTCCTTTCATATAGAATCTCATTTACATCTCACAGCCACCCTATGACTGCAGAACCTGGACTGAACTGAACAGAAGACACTCCGTAGGAAGGCACTTGGAAGGCAGCAGCTTTATTATGCTGACAGGCTGGTGGGAACTTAGTTCCAAATCACCAGTCCTGACTTGGGGTTGAACAGAAATTTATATATGTTGTAAGCAGGAAATACAAAGTCTGATAGTGGGTTATTCTATAATTGGTTACATATGCTTTGTCATACGTTGTTAGGCATATTTATTTCAGGCAGGTTTAGTTGAGTGTGTTTTGCTTATCATATCAGGGACTTGGGTGAGCAGGTAAAATCAGTCATGTCTTTGAGCTGGTCAGTCTGTGAGTGATAAATCATTGAAACAAGCTAGCACAACAGAATACGCTTACTGCTTGGGTGATGAGGTTGTGTTATATTATCTTCAAGTTGCATTCTGGCATGGCATGTCAAATCTGAGTCTGACAGTCCAACTATGAGATGGGCTGGGTCTGCGTATACCATCTTTAATGTAGTGTCAAGTTGTGAAATTTAAAATTTCTTTTACACTATAAAATGGTAGAGGTTTTGCTTCACAGTTTTGTAAGTGACAATATCAGACTCAATGAGGGTAACACCCTCGTTTAAGGTTGCATTGTTTGTAATTTTCACTGCTCAAACTGGTTTATACATAAGAGAATTTGGTATCACTGTTCGAACTGGTTTATACATAAGAGAATTTATAAAATCAGATACCTACACTATTTTAGGAGTGAATGAAAGAGGGCAAAGCTGACTGAGCACTATGTATTGGAGAGTCATGTGTTAAAATGAAAAACACTCCTTGTTTGAAGGGAGCAATAGGATTTTACCATAAATTCATGTTGACCTGAGTAAATCTTGGCATAAATTTGTGAGACTTGATTTTTAAGAGAAGCTCAGAATTCAAGTTTTATGTGGTATGCCTTTATTCTAAATTTTGGCAACATTTGAAAAATATTGTCCTAAGCAAGACATTTGAGGACTAACGCTACAATTTACAACTTGCTGTATATTCTTCATTTTAGGGAAATATGGATGTGGAATCTGACTATTCATATAGCTAGTATGAAATAGCAGAGATCTAAATCCAATTGTTTAGACTTGATGCACCATTTCTGGAGTAAGATGATATTTGGTGACAACTTTTTCCCATTGAATGCCTTAAGTAACTTTATTATTTCATTTTTTTCTACCCAAATACATTATGTTCTGACCATATTCTCAGATCTTTGGTTCAAATAATAGTGTAGTGTTCCCCTTCAGTTTTCATTGCAAGACATTTTGTAGTCAACAGTTCTGTAAACAGGAGTTTAAGAAAATGGAAAGCTACAAAAAAAAGAGAAAAAGAAAAAAATAAAATAGAAAGCTTCATAGTGAAAGTGCTATTTCAAAATGTATGTTTCCTATGTAAACCAATTCTCCTTTAAGCAAAGGTCAAAGAGATCTATGTGGATATGGATATACACACATAAATAAGCAAAAATATATGCTAAACATATACTTCATGGTTCTATATAACTCTCCTTCCTAAGACAAATGTTACTTTTAAAAATAAATGTTTTCCACTGTAGTATTACATTTTCCTTGTAATTGCAGTAATGCTACCTTAACCATTTAACATATAAGCACCATCTTGATTTTCTGAATTTGTTTCTTTCAATTATACTTTAAAAAATTATTTGATGCCACAAAGAACTTCCATACATAAATTGTATCATAAGATATATTCATTCTTTGAAAATATGGAGATATGAATTGTAGTAGAGATTAAAATTGAAATTATATGTATTAAATGCTTGCATATTTGTATCTATGGAGATTTTATTTGGGTGTTCATGATTGTATGTTTGTGTGTGTGTTTGTATGTGAAGAGAGAGAGACAGAGAGAGAGTAAAGAAAGGGAAGGGAAAAAAGAGAAGGGAGGGGAAAAAGGAAGGGAAGGGAAGGGAAGAAATGGAAGGGAAGATAAGGGAAGGGAAGGGAAGAGGAGAGAAGGGAAGGAGAGAGAAGGGGGAGAGAGAGAGAGAGAGAGAGAGAGAGAGAGAGAGAGAGAGAGAGAGAGAGAGAGATTGGTTTTATATCATTTGATGATTTGCACTGGGTCCAATAATGAAAACATGATATCACTGATTATATATTTCTTTTGCTTTTCTGTCACAGAGATCAAGATTAATTTTATATAATCTTAGCCATTAGTGATATAGTTGCACTTGTCTTTAGTCCTGAATTTTGAATTCTGTGTGTATTCACATTTCACATATGTTTATAATACGTACCTTTCCATTACATACTCATTCTTACCAGACATAAATAAAAATATTTCCTCCTCATAGTTTTTAATTACTTTGATTGTTCGAGTTTATCTTGCAGTACTCCAAGAAATTGTGCATACCTTTGTTATAGGCCATATCACATTTTTAGTGTAAATATTCTAGAGGACCAGGGGAAAAATAACCCAGAAAGAAACTAACCTTCCCCGAACTTTTTTTTTTTTTTTCTGCACTGAGGATGGAACTCACAACCTCGCACCTGCCAGACAGGCACTTAAGCCACTGAGCCAAAGTCCCGGCCCTAGTGTTTTGAGGCAGGGTCGCACTATGTAGCTCAGGTCGGCGTTGTGCTCGCATTGTAGCCCAAGTCGGCCTCGAACTCACAACGCTCCTCCTACCTCAGCCTCCTGAGTGCTGGGATTAAAGGCGTGTGCCACCACGTCCGGCTCCCCAAACTTATTTTTACACTCACACACGGAGACAGAGACAGAGACACAGAGACACACACACACACACACAGAGGGGGGGAATATAAATTAGTTGTATTTTCTTCAAGTCATAGAATGATGTCTGCTGAAAGTAAAACTTAAGGTTTCAATATTTTGTATCTCTTGATCATAAATAGTATATTATTTTAGACTGAATATTCAAAACTTTTTATTTCTCTCTGGCAAGACATTGTTCACCTCTGTCTTACATAAAACCAAATGTTTCTTGCCCATTTGCTGATATTAGATATGTTGTAAAGCACACAGATAAAGGAAAGTATGTAAAAGACACTGTGATAAATTTTTAGTAAAAGTGCTTGGTTAGTAATTATAAATCATTAATAATAGTCATGGTGTAAATAATTTAAAATTCTTTTTATAAGCCCTGTATTGAATCTTCTGAAGGTGGTTGAATGTGGTCCAGGGAGTGAGTTTTAATATTAATCCAAAGGTTCCTTCTACTGATATGAATCTGTTTATGTGTGTGTATCCTTGTCATTGAAATTGCTATGAAGGTCTTTCAATATATATAAAATGTCATTTCTCAAGTAAAACTCTTCAAGATGCCCCATTAAAAAGGTGATGAAAGCCGGGCGTGGTGGCGCACGCCTTTAATCCCAGCACTCGGGAGGCTGAGGTAGGCGGAGTGTTGTGAGTTCGAGGCTGGCTTGGGCTACAATGCGAGTGTAAGGCCGGCCTGAGCTACATAGTGCGACCCTGCCTCAAAAAACCAGGGCCGGGAGTTTGGCTCAGTGCCTTAAGCGCCTGCCCTGGCAAGCGCGAGGTTGTGAGTTCAATCCCCGGTGCCGCAAAAAAAAAAAAAAAAAAAAAAAAAAGAAAAAGGTGATGAAATAAGTATTTGCATTCTTAAAAATTTAAAATATATGGGAATAAAGTTTCTCAGAAAATTACCAGGATTTGAAGAAGCTGTTGAATTTACCTTGGTATTTCCCAACACTTGCTGACTGTTGGTCATATTTTTCTACAAGCCATGTTCTTTCTACAAGCCATGTTAATATCTATAAAATTATTGATATTTGCTAGAAAAAAATCAGGTTAGAAGATCTATAATTTCTGTTGAAGTGTTTTTCCATCTTAGAATTATGTAACATAAATGGGTTGTCACAGTTGTAACTGCTATTTCAGAGAAATTAGTTCGTATTATAAAAATGTGATATAATTATTTCTCTGAAATGTCTAGCAGAAACGTGTCAATTATAGGTGATTTTTTCAAAACAAGAGAAGTGATTTTGAAATTTTAGTAAGCATATGAGAAGTGCACACCTTAGCAAGAGCTATCTTTCAAAAAATCAAATTGAGAATCTTCTTTTTTCCACTCTTGTTCAGGTCGTGCAAATCTTTTGTAATCCTTTATTGAACTGATTCCAGGATCAACTTATGAGCTTTGTAATAAAGTGACTATTTATATGAGTTTATCATTGCTTAATATTTTACAGAATTTAGTGATACATTGATTAACTGCATGCCTATTATTTTCATTCAAACTTTATGAAATTTAAATTAAAAGAAATTGATGCATATCTGTGACATTATGAAATAGTAACTCACGCAGTGTACACTCAAATTCCTTGTTAAATACTTAAAACAATAACAACAGTCATTGAAATATTACCATTGTTGTTGTTGTTGTTAATCACTACCATATTTGCTTTAGAGTGCTGCCTAAGTCTGGATAGACTTCAATATGTGTCCTCGCCAAGATGATTTGAATTTTTATGTGATACTGAAGAAGATTTTGTAAATAATACGTGGTGAAATGTAAAGATAAGACACTTTAATAAATACCAAGTGGTGGAGGTTAAATGTTAACTTATAAATGCCACTGAATAATTTTCAAGTTATATTAGCAAAATTCTATAATTTCATTTAAAATTTAACTAACATAACCTGAATTTAAAATAGAAAAATAGAATAATTCTGATAATTGAATATAATGTGCTATATCTTGGAAGCATATTTTATATGTTTAATATTAACTAATAAGAAGGATTTCTGCTTCCTTATTCTATTAGTTTCAACATACATTTTAAAAATATTTTGAATCTCTGAACTGAGATACTCTCAACTATCAAGAGAATCTCAAGGGCCAGGAGTTTGATTCAGTGGCTTAAGCGCCAGACAGGTGCAAGGTTGTGAGTTCGATCCCTGGTGCTGTAAAACAAAAAAATAATAAAACAAAAAAACAAAAAAGGAGAATCTCAAAATCTGTAGAATACAGGCAGAGTTGGCAATGTAGTTATTCCCTGTGCATGAATAGATTGGTTCATTGTATCATCACTTCCGTTGACATGCATATCTTAATGGTACTTTACATATGCTGAGATTAATAATTTTAAATGTCTAGAAATAATTAATTTTTATTTGACATTAAAATAAAATGTTATTGGATACATTGCCATAGAAAAGATTAACTAAAGCATATACAACAAGGAACAAAATATGTATTGTTAGAGGTGGAACCGTATTTTATATTTTTTTACAAAACATTAGTCAAGTTGTTTTACATGGACCAGGGAAGAAAAAAACCCTGAAGGAGGCTAATCTTGTTACATTGTGTTATCATGATTTACACAAAATAACATTCCAGATGCCCAGACAAATACAACTGAAGAAAAGGGAAATTGCTATATCCTTCAGAATAGATAAAATGAATTTCGAAGCAGATAGTGTAGTATGATTGATTCATGCATTGTGTATGTTATTGAATTTATGCTAACAAATTTCTTCATGACATTGTGGAAGCTGCTTACTTCCAGTAAGACAGAATTTGATTGAGAATAAATGCAGACATGCACACTGTTCAGAAAAGCATTAGCATCAAAACTTACATAATTGTTTTTAATAATATGGAAGAAAATTCCAGAGATGAAAATGAAGCATTCTTTTTAGAAAAACGTTTCCTCATTTGTCGATTACAGATTTAGAAAGCTGTTTAGCCTTTTAAGGACATGTGAAACAATCAACATCTCCTCTAAAATTATTTTATGAAATACTTGCCTGCTGTTTGCATTTTCTCTTCTGTGTTGTCCCCTTCTTAATTTTTAATTTTACTATGGAAATTTTCAAATAAAAGGTAGAGGATATAGTGAACTGCTGTGTAGGGTTCTCCCAGGTTCAACACATACTAACATAAATTAGAACAATCTGGTTCATCTAATCATTCTATTCCACACTTGCTTATTTTGATAATGCCAAAATGTTAAGTTAAAATAGATCTCAAATTCTGTATCTTTTCATTCATGTGTATGTCACATATAATTTTAGAGATAAAGACCCTTTTACTTAACGTAACTATAGTACCATTATAAATAATTATTTAAATAAAATATCGTCATTGTTCAGTGTTACTCAGTATTCTTAAAATGAGCTTTTAAAAATACAGTTAGCTTTTAGAGTAATTGTAGTTTCACAGAAAAATTGGCAGGTGCTAAGGAGATATCCTACAGTATATTTTCTCTCCTTTCACATTTGTATAACCTCCCCCAAATCAAAATGCCCGAACAGCAGAATGTTGGTTTTAAGTTTGTGAAACTGCACTGACACATCAGTATTACCTAAATTCTGTAGTTTTCATTAGATTTTCTTGTCGTATTTTACTTTGTGACTGTTGAGACAAATGTATAATGTTATATATCTATTATTATATTATCATACAGAATATTTTCACTACCCTGACTATCCTCTGTGCTCTAGATTTTTGTATTTTTCTTTCAACCCTTAGCCACTACTGATATTTTAATTATTTCCATAGTTTCCTTTTTCAGCAATGTTAGAGAGTTGGAATCATACAATTTAGAGCCTTTTCAGATTGGATTCTTTTACTTAGTAATATCCATTGTTTTTTATCTTTTCACATTTAGGTAGGTAATTACTTTTCAGACTGAATATTATTTCATTTACTAGATATACATACCACAGTTAATTTATTCGCATTACCTACTGAAGGGCATCTTGTCTATTACCAAATTGTGGCGGTGATGGATAAAGCTGTAAATAACCATGTGCAGATTTCTAGCTTCTTTGCATAAACATCAGGGAGTCTAGTGGCTAGATTGTGTAGTATCAGTATGTTTAATTTTGTAAGAAACTATTAAACTGTCTTCCCAAGTGGCTATATCTTTTTTCAGTCTCACCCAACAATGAATGAGATCTCTTGCTGCTCCACATCCTCACTAATATCTGATAATGTTAGTCTTTCCCATTTCTGCCATTATACAAGGTGTGAAGTGATATATCTTCATAGTTTTATTCTGTACTTTTGTAATGAAACGTTATGGATTTTCATTTCGAATACTTATTTGTCTCCTGTGATTCTTTTTCAGTGCAGTATTCATTAAAAATTTAGCATTTTTAATCCTGTTATTTTCTTACTGTTCAGTTTTAAAAATTTTTTGTCTGTTTTGACAAATGTGTATCAGATTTTTCTTCTGTCAGTGTTACTTTTGATAACATAAACTATTTTATGGGAAATTAGAAGTGTTTATAATTCTGAGTTAAAAGAGATTTGGAAAGTTTAAATTTG
Source organism: Dasyprocta punctata (assembly GCA_004363535.1). Lineage (NCBI taxonomy): Eukaryota > Metazoa > Chordata > Mammalia > Rodentia > Dasyproctidae > Dasyprocta > Dasyprocta punctata. The sequence goes on along the minus strand of RJWM01022112.1, from coordinate 26,260 downwards.
GAAAATGAGAAATTTTTGGTACGCTTTAGCACCTTTATCTAGCTTCTAATTCATTTTATATGTCTGGATAGACTGCAACTATGCCTAATTAGTAGTTTGTAAGATTCTCATAAAATAGAAATTCCAAGATATAAGAAATCATAATGGTTTTACAATTCTTATTCTTGTAAGAAAATAGTGCATCTATAAACAATGGCCTCTGTGAGTCAATGAAATGTAATATTAACAATAATAAAGAATTACAAATGCAATTTTAGGGAAAATGTCACCTTGTAATAAGAATGTGCTACTTCTCTCAGTATACATTTAAATTTCCAGCCTTTCTCTTCAGTTCAAGTTGCAGTAGTTGATTTTTTCAATTTCTTTCATTTCCTAGTAAGTTTGAGTATGTGCATTTATTTGTATGTATTTGTTAAATTATAGTTAAATGCAGTGAATTACTGGGCATCATTATATTCTTAGACAGTCAATTTATAATGCATGCTTACTTTTATGTACATATTTGATCTTATGGGTAAAGTCCCCAGTTTTAATCATACTCTCAAAAGGATTCATTATCTAAAATATTTAAAAACAATTTTAAAGTAATATATGCAAAAAGGAATGTGATATTTAACTGAAATCCTTTAGGTATCCAGATATCTGCATGCTTAAATTTTTAATTTGAAATTGATCTACTCCATAGATCACAGGTTGAGGTATAATAAAGCTAATAGAGGAGGATTAAAAGGCAAAGGAGATCGTAATTTATAATCTTCTTGATGATTTGCTACATTCTCTTTGCTAGTATCTTATGGAGAATTTTTGCATCTATGTTCATTAAGGGAATTGGCCTGTAGTTCTCTTTTTTGGTTGGGTCTTTCTTTTGTTTTGGTATCAGGGTAATACTTGCCTCCAGGAATGAATTAGGGAGTATTGCTTCCCTTTCAATTTCATTAAAGAGTTTGAAGAGAAATGGCATTAAATCTCCTCTAAATTTCTTGTAAAATTCAGCAGTAAGGCCATCAACACTTGGGCTTTTCTTTGTTGGTACACTTTTAATTACATTTTCAATCTCATGAACTGATATTGGTTTATTCAGAATTATTATATCTTCTTGGTTCAGCTTTGGCAATTCATATGTGTCTAAGAAACTGTCTATTTCTTCTGTTTTCCATCCTATAAAAGTAAAGGTTTTCAGAGCGAGTACTGATGATCTTCTGAATTTTGAAAGATCTGTAGTGAGTTCACTATTTTCATTCCTCAATGCATGAATATGTCTTTTGTTTTCTTTTTTTTATAAGGTTGGCTTAGGGTTTATCAATTTTATTCGCTCTTTTAAAGAACCAACTCTTTTATTCATTAATTCTTTGTATTGTTTTCTTTGTCTCCATTGCATTGATTTCTGCTCTAATCTTTATAATTTCCTCTCTTGTATGGGCTTTGGGTTTGTCTTGTTCTTCTTTTCTAGAGTTTGGGGTGAAGCATTAGGTTGTTTATTTGTGTTCATTCTATTTTTTCTGATGTGAGAATTCATAGCTATAAATTTCCCTCTTAGGTTTGCTTTCATTGCATCCCATAAGTTCCAGTATGTCGTATCTTCCTTTTGATTTAGTTGTAGATATTGTTTAATTTCTTCCTTTATTTCATCGGTGGCAACAAAGGCAAAGCAGAAAGCATTACAATCCCTGACTTGAAGTTATACTACAAAGCTACTGTGATTAAATCAGCATGGCAAAAAACAGACCTGAGGACCAGTGAAAAAGATTAGAAGATAGACACAACTACAAACACACTCAGTCACCATATCATTGACAAATGGGCCAAACATGTTCACTGGAGGAAAGACAGCCTCTTTAATAAATGGTGCTGGAAAACCTGGCTCTCTAAATGCTGAAGGCTAAAATGCCACCTATTTGTATCACCATGCACTAACCTAAAGTCAAAATGGATCAAAGATCTAAATATTAAAATAGAAGCACTAAATCTACTAGAAGGGAAAGTAGGTAAATATCTTGGAAACATAGGGGTAGGCAGGGACTTCATGAGCAAAAGTCAAGCACTAGGGGAAACTGTTCAAAGAATCAACAACTAAGGTGTGGTGGCACATGCCTGTAATACTAGCACGTAGGAGGCTGAGGCAGGAGAATCATTGCAAGATTGATACCAGCCTGGGCTACAGAGTGAGCTCAAGACCAGCCAAGAAACTGTCTCAAAAAGAAAAAAAAATCAACAACTGGAACGTTACGAAAAGCTTTTGTGCAACATAAGAAATAATCACCAAAGTGAAAAGACAACCCAGAGAGTGGGAAAAATTTTTAGCCAATTATCACTCAGACAAAAGACTTACATCTAGAACATATAAAGAATTGAAAAAAATCAGGCCACCCATATTCAAAGCCCTAATCCAAAAATGGGAATCTGATATGAACATACTCTTCCCAGATGAGGAAATACAAATAGCAAATAAATATATGAAAAAAAAAAAGTTCAACATCATTGGTCATTCAAGAGATGCAAGTTAGAACAACACTAAGATTCCATTTCCCCCCAGAAAGAATGGCTATCATCAAGAAATCAACCAGTAACAAATGCTGGATGGGCTGTGGGGGAAAAGGAACACTTTTCCACTGCTGGTGGGAATGTAGACTGGTGTAACCACTATGGAAATCATTGTGGATATTTCTCAAAAAACTAGGATTAGAGGTCCTATTCCATCCAGCTAATCCCCTTCTGGGTATCTTCCCAGAAAAATTAAAAACATCATACCACAGTGATATGTATGCACCCATGTTCATAGCTGCATTATTTGTATTAGTTAAATCTTGGAAACAATCCAAATGCCCATCGACCAAGGAATAAATAAACAAGATGTGGTATTTTTATAGAATAGAGTACTTAACTGTAAAGAAGGATAATCTTGAGACATCTATAGGAAAACAGATGCAACCTGAGACCATACTTATAAGTGAAATATGTCAGACTCACATGTGTGAACATCGTATTGTCTGCCCCATATAAAACACTGAAAAAAGGGCTGGTAGTTTGACTTTGTGGCTTAAGCGCCTGCTTGGCAGGCATGAGGTTGTGAGTTCAATCCCTGGTACTGACAAACAAACCAAACCAAAACAAAACAAAACAAAAAACACTGAAAAAGTAAATTATATTCAAAATGTAAAATAGATATGGTGAACTTGGAAAAACCTCTTTAAAAGGAAAGAGAAACTGAGTTGGGGAAAGGAGAAAAGGGGGAAGGGAAAAGGAAAAAAAAATACATATTAAGCAGTTATACTACTAATTGCTATTAACTCATTGAAAAGCTCTGTACCTGTAGTGTTTGATCAGTTTTTCATGCCTATAGCTTGTAATATGAGCAAATATTTTGAAGATAACAATATGCAATATACTACCCACTGTTACTCTTTTATAATCTTGTTTTAAAAAATTTGTACAATTGTTTTCACTGTTTTTTCTCTTAAAAATAAAAAAAATTTAAAAAGATGAAGAAACGTGGCTAGGCATTTCTTTCTGCCTTTTTATTTCAATGCTTTCATTTTAGTAGATATATACCATATATTTGTTAAGGTTTATATTCTTTTGTTTTGAGTTTTTGTTAGTATGGGAGGAAGATGATTACTGTATGACTTTTGAAGCTATAATTGCCTTTTTGAACTCACAACGGCATGCCTGCCAGGCAGGTGCATAGGCCACTGAGCCAAACTCCCAGCCCTATCTTTTTCCTAAGCTGGGTCACACTATGTAGCTCAGGCTGGCCTTGCTCATGATGTACCCCAAGCCAGCCTCGAACTCACAACGCTCCGCTTATGTCAGCCTCCTGAGTGCTGGGATTAAAGGCGTGTGCCACCATGCCCAGCTGAAGTTTTAATTTCCTAAAGATGAAATTTTCTGACTGGCTATGATGTAGAAATAAAGACATCATTCAAACAAATAAATCACTTTTTATTGGCAATACTTGAAATTTATATTACAAGTAGTGTTATTTCAACCTGAAATCACAGCTATATGGTATTATTAAAATGGACTGCTTTTTAACTTTATACAGTTTTCATTAAGGGAGAAATTAAGCCTAAGCTTGTTTTCTGAATTTTTGAATATAAATATATTGTATATTTTGTATTTGTTTTCCATTTGATATCTGGTTCATATTTTTATATATATTTGAAAGATTAAGCAATCTTACAATGCTGAATGCATAAAAGGTAGGATAATAGCAGACTCATTTTTATATTCCCATATCTATCTTACTGGTTGTCACACAGTAAGGGTGCCAACTCTTCTGTTTGTGTCTTTTGAGTCATTCTCCATGTTTCTGTCCTGCTATATGTTCTGGAGTGTTGATATCATAGAGTTGCATCTTTCAAACTCACTAGCTTTCTAATACTTCTCTGTCCTGCTATTGGGAGACAAAAAACCATTGTTTAGAGGATAGGGAGGGAGAAAGTTGAGTGTATTTAAGGTGCTGTGTTTAACAGATGGAAACAAACCCATCAATCCACAGTCATCTCTCCTCCCCTATGACCCTTTTCAACATTTCCTGCTGTAACTAAGCTGTGATACTGTCCCATGTCTTTATTTGCTCTATTACCTAGGAGTTTCCTAGTATTGTTATTTCTCAAGTGATTTATTGTTGCTTCCCTTAAGTATTCCCTGACTCTCTCTTTAATGTCTTTTTACTTCTAAGAATCTCTCGAAAAAATTGATATTATATTTAAGTTCCCTGAGAAAATATTTTGAAACATATGTAAGAATCTGAAATATAGTGTACTATAAACACTTTCGTTTAAGAAAGAGATGATCAAATGCATTCTATGCATTACAAGCCATTAGAAATTTGATATGTACTTCTTCTTCTAGGATATTTTCTAATTTTATATTCACAAAGCTAAGCTTACAATGGGAAAATATTTATTTTTAAGAATAAAATAGAAGGAAAGTTTAATATTACTTTTGTGAATTTGTCATCATGTTTCTGTTACTCCATTCTTGTTGTGTTTTTTAACTCACAAAATACAAATAAATTTAATTTATTTACTGCTAAAACATAAATTAATTTTTTTGTTTAAAAAATTTAGATTTGCATGATTTGTAATATTTTTCCACAAAATTGGTTTATTGCGAGACAGATGTTAATGAAGTTAAGAAATAAATATTTTAAAGGGATAAATAATAGTTTAATCATGGAAAACTAGCACCCACCCTAACACTTACAAAAAGAAACGTTTTCAGTATGAGACTAAAACTTTACAAAAGCAGAATATTAAAATAGCAATGTGATTTGCTTCATGATTTTGATGTATTAATCACATGAAATGTACAAATTCATAATTGTAGAGAATTTCTCAGATTTATACATCCTTCTTATTTACATTAAAATATCTTCAATGTTTTTATTTATTAGATATAAGAAGTTGGGTCACCAAGGTATGAAATGATGGTTCAAAATCATATTTGTTAAACTTCATAGGTTGGTTTTGAAATTCAGTTTTGGAAAGTCTAGATTCCTAGTTTATTATAATAGCAATATTCTGTATTTGTAAGGACATGATGGGATGATTCATCAAAAGTATTATATAAGATTTAAAAAGTTAATTATTGGAAATTATTCTTCATGCCTCATAATGAGAAATTCATCTGAAATGAATAATAATTTCCTTTGGACAGTTCTATTTAAAAAGAAATTCCAATACATATTTTTAATAAACAAAATAACAACTTTTACATTATTAAACCTAAGAAAATACATTCATTTTTGAAACATGGACAGTAATATTCTGGCTTAAATAAAAAATGCATTGTGCCAAAGACTGTTTTATAAATATAATTTATTTATCTTAAAGAGAAACATCGTGTTTTAACCTATAATTTCTTTCAGGGATATTAAGGGAAAAGCATTATTTGAGAGTGTCAAGGAAATCAATATTGAAACACTTATGAGCTTGAAAATTGCTGTATTATTTTTGATCATTGTATGATAGGAAAAAGTGTAGACATTACATATATGGAAGTCATATTCTCAATTAAATGTGTCTAAATTAAAATATACAATTTAATTGAAGGTCATTGCCACCAAAGTATTCATTTGTGCTTAGAATTTACTGATTATTTTTTCTAAGGAAAATTTTAGATGCATCAACATTTACTTACACAGCTAGTATCACTTTAAGGTAGATTTCCATTAAAAGTTATTAATATCTATTCCCAGAATTCATGTATTTGATTTTTCATCAATAATGTATAGCCTTACATTCTTAGAAGATTGGGACAGAGAAATAGTTCAGTGATGCAGCACCTTCCTGGCAGGCATGAGATCCTGAGTTTGATTCCCAGTACCTTCCCCCACAAAGAATAATAATAACATTCTTAGAATATATTATTACTTGGCTCAGAACTGCTCATCTTTTGTGATTGGATTAGTTGTGTTACAAATTAAAGGATGATTTTTGAAGGACATGGTTTATTCATCAGAGTTTTTGGTATTAATTAAAATTATTTTACCTGAATTATCTGAAGTGTGATGGTTAAACTTGTTTATGTTAACTTCATTGGCTTGGAAACTACCTAAGTGAATTTTAGAGTACCCTTCTGGGTGTGTCTCAGTGAGTCATGGAGATGTGATTTAGGGTACTATATCTGGTACCTTACTGACCTCTGTGACACTGTTCACCTGCTCTGCTTCACCACTACCCTGAACTAAGCATCTTTACTCTGCCATGCCCCTCTGTCATGACGTTTTTTGCTTTGTAGCCAGCCAAGCTTGCTCTGAATACTCAGAAATTTTGAATGAAATTAAATCTCTCCTTGTTTAGGTAGTGTCAGGTATTGTGTCCCAGCAAGGGGAAATCTGACTAAAGCAGAAATAAGGACATTTCTTTGACAAACAATCTGATTTAGAAGCTGCTTTCAAACTGGTTTACATGAGCAATTTGGGAAGGTTTCAAGAGAAACCTTAGAATCTTGTAAGTAGAGCTTGATAGGTGATTCTGGCAGGTGCTCAGATATCCAGAATTCTGAAAGTAATATGGATTAAAAAAAAAGTCAGGTGTACAAGGTTTCATATACGACTGGGCACCATACTGACAATTAGAGTAGGCTCCATTTGTGCTACATTTTAGAAAAAAAGAAAACTTGTCTTCATTTTTCCTATGCCCTGAGACATTATGGGAAGCTCAATTTAAAGGCGGCAGAATAATTCATCTCATGGAAGAAAATACAAAACAGCCCAGCATTCGCGCTGTAGAATGACTAATGCTGGCACTTTTAGTCAGATTTATAAGGCGAATTGGGGACAAAATAGCAGAACAGAACAATATGGAAAACCTAAATTTTTGCCCCAAATGAATAACATGTAATAGTGGGTCAAAGGAGGTATGTTTGCTGAAGAGATTATAGCCATTAAATAGAAACCAAGTGTCTTGTGTAGGATTAAGGAAGATACTGTGAAGGTACCCATTGCAAGCCAAAAAAAGGTACAAAATTGCAAAACTTCCATTTGAAAAGAGAGTCCCTTGGCTCTCTGCTCCAGAAGGAGAATCTAGGGAATTTATTGACAAAAATTCATTTCTCTATACTCAACCACCCAGGCACTCAGAGACCACTTCAGCTATGATTCACTAGGTCTGGCAACTGCCAGCACAGGTGATGACTTTGGCGTCATCCATATGATGCTGATTTTACTGATATACAGAATTCAGTAGTTGTGGAGTTGGAGAGTCTTCCAGCTAGACTTCAGAGGAAGACCTGGGAGTCCAAGCAAGAGGCTCTTGAGTGTGCAATGTATAAAATTTTAGGAATAGAGCCTAAGTTAATGTGGAGACTTCAGTAAGTCAGAGATGCCAAGAATGTGGAACATTGACTGAGGACATCTATAGGTAGTGATCAGTGCCAGAGCAAGAAGAAAGCTATGTAGATTATAACCAGCAAATATATGGGGGTGGAGCTGCCCAAACCTTCTGGAACTACTTTTCCAGATGTGGAACATGTGGCCTGAATGTTGTATATGGAGCTACAGGATTTCATGTCTACTCTGATAGGTTTTAGGCTTTCTTTGGTGCAATTCTTTTATATCTCCAATTCTCACTCCTCCATTTTGGAATGAGAATGTTTTCCCTATTCAGCTGTACCTTTGGATTATATAGTTTGTTTTTGATTTTTATAGTGGTGCATAGCTAAGAGTTTGCCTTGAATCTTAGACTGTTACTTGGACTTTTGAAAAATACTGGAACTGTCGAGACACTGCAGAAGGATTACATTATTTTCAGTTGTACCCAAGATAATTGAATCATGCTAGACCAAATTATATGATCTTGTGTTTATTTGGAGATTAATTATGGTTTAAAAATGTGGCATCAAGTTGACAAAGGGTAGGATGTTATTGCTAAGCTTGATCATGGCAATTTCACTCATTTGGGAGCTGTGCAGGGAATTTTTGGAATAGTTTTCTAGGTGGTGTCCAGGTGAGTACATGACCTTGGATATCTCATTTTTAGCCTTTTCCTTTTTGGTACTTTTTCTCTACTGTATTTCCCCATTGCTGTGAACTAAGCATCTTTACTACGTTATTCTTACACTGTTGTCCTCCCACTTTGGAGTCAGACAAATATGGAATGGTTCATTCAAAAATGTGAGTCAAATTAAACCTTTTCTCCTTTAAATTTTGGGTTTCAGGTATTTTTTTCCAGCGATGGGAAATTGGGACAGAACATTCTGCAGTTAATTTCTCTTTGTCATAGTCACTTGTAATCAAGAGTAACCCCAGGTCAATGGGACATAAGTAAATGTTGGAAGCATGTGTATTTTTTGCAAGTAGCCTTGCTGCCTCTTGGTGTCCTCTGTACTTCACCAAGTTGTAAAGAAATGAATACATGGTAATAAGGTGTCATAGGCCATGATTCAACCTTAGAGAAAGGTACAGTTCCATCATTTTAAAGCAAAATTTTAGAGTTATTTTGAAGACTAAGGAAGTTAATTTATCTTTGTCTCCTAGCCTAGTAGCTTACATTAGTAAACAACGTATATCATGAGTTAACATTAATACTTTAGAGTTAACATTAATTTTAAATCTTAGCTCAGATAAAGTTTTTTTTTAAGAAACACTTCTAATAAACTCCTTGGTGTTATTATCTCAACTTGTAATGAAGAGTTAAGTAAAAAGGAAATTTACTTCTATTTTAATTTTAGAACAGTTATTACATATGTAATCAAATGGTAGTTTCTCCTTCATGAGGATTCATAGGAGAAGTGTGGAACAATTTAATTAAAAACTATTTTTTTGCCAGATGTGCTACATGCATACCTCTACTCCAGCCTTTAAGATGGAAAGTTTGAGAACAGCCCGGACAACTTAATGTTACCCTGTTTAAATATATATGTAAGGGTCCCAAAATATAAATGAAAAGCAAAATAAAACGTAGTTAATAGAAATTGTACAGATAGTTTTTTTTCTGAAATGAAAAAATTATAAATAAATGGAGGAAGTAGAAAAGAGATGAAAAAAGAATTAAGATGTTTTACTCATGCATACCCATTACCCACAAAGAATGTAATCATTATATACTGTGAACATGTATTAATAAAATACAGTGTGGGGATTGGAACATAGCTAAATGCACCCTGGGTTAAAATCCCAGTACTGAAAAAAAAAAGTTATCTAATTATTCATAAAACTTAAAGCATAGTTTAACCTTCTTTATTTAGTTCATTATTATCAACAATGTCAATTGTTTTGCTGAAATATGGTTGCATCCTAAGGATAGTAGTAGTCTTTTATTTATCACATTCAGTGATTTTGGCCAACTGCGATTTTACCAACCCTTTGCAATCACAACAAGTAAGAAATATACTATTGATGAAAAAGAATCATAAAATTTAAAAAAGTTATCATTGTAATGAAATGGGAAAATGCACATACATTTAAATTTAAAAACTGAGATGCAAAGGAATATTAACTTCAAAAGGTTGATAGTGAAGGAAAGAAAACTTGATGGGTGTTAATAAATTATTCCTGTTGAAGGAAAGTTTAGGAATAGATAAAAGAAAACTTAATGTGATAAGGTGATCTACTGGAGAAGAATTAAAAATCCTAATTTTATGTGTGAAGAAATTATTTTCATGGAAAATTTAGCTAAGCTGTACTATTCCTTTTATATTTTAATTACTTGTATGATATTTAATTAGTGCCATGGTGGATGTGCCTTGTTGTACCACATTTGGGTCATTCATAGAATCCAGGAAGTTAGTGGCCCTTTTAAAATTTTGTAGGGCACAAGGTTCCTGACCTCATAAGTGATTCTGTATTCAATGGATACTGACATCTGTGTGTTTTACAGATAGCACACTTCTAATAAAGAAAGAAAAGTTTGATGTAAAGATAATCTTGATAGTAGTTATTTTTCTGCAAGAAATTTTAGTGTTAGATAAAAAATTGGGTTTATAAAGCTTTTTTATTTTTATGTAAAAGAATGCTAGGGCCGGGAGTTTGGCTCAGCGGCTTACGCGCCTGTCAGGCAGGGGCGAGGTTGTGAGTTCAATTCCCGGTGCCGAAAAAAAAAAACATAAATAAATTAAATAAATAAATAAATAAATAAAAGAATGCTGACTAAAATATATTGCATTGCCATTAAAATGAACTAAAATGTATTTTGAAAAAGTTAAATTTAAATATCTATTATATTAGTGCATTACTCTTAAATAATATAGTTTCTCATTGATACTTCATTTCCTTTTGACAATATGAAATTAGTTTAAATCTTTATAGGTATGAGTGTTGAAAACTATATGTACACAATTGTCAAAAGAATATTGAATAGTAGTAGTCTTTTATTTGTCACATTCAGGGATTTTGGCCAACTGCAGTTTTACCAACCCTTTGCAATCATGACAAGTAAGAAATATACTATTGATGAAAAAGAATCATAAAATTAAAAATTCATTGTAATTAAATGGGAAATGCACATATATTTAAGTTTAAACATTAGTAAATAACAGGGCTTGTAATTTTAAAATACTTTATTACCAAAATATTTTAGTCTTCTATTAAATATTCTTATGCTTTCCTGTTTCACATAAGATACCCAGACTGTGGTTAAGAAAATTTCACAATTATTAACACTTTATCAACACATGCATCATGAATTATGAGAATCTTTTTATTGGGTTTTTGGAAGCATTGTATCTCATACCAGGATGCAGTTAATTATTTTTAATAATTAATTATAAATGCTAGTATAAATCGGTGGAGTCATAAATATTCTCAAACACTGTGATAAAATAGATTGTTGGTTTTAGTAACATCAGTTAAATACCATATGTGTCTTAAAAGTGTATATTTATGTGTCTTTGAGGATATCTATTCAGTTTGTCACAATGAGCAGTTTCATGGTCTGAACATTTAGTTTCTGATGGTTTATTTGAATGAAATTCTGTTCAGTACTCTCATCTCTGGCAGGTGCTGTGTTACTGAGCTTGCTGCTTTGTCTTATAATTTAAGGGGAATATTGATTTGCTCTCACTGATTGAATGTGTCTGGCATTATACATGCCAAATGATGCAAATTTTGTAGCATTCTTGCAGTTATTTGATAGATCACTAGAGCCAACAAAGTCCCCCAGGTCTTTATTTTGTATTTCAGAGTTTAAAGGTAGAAGAATTTACAGGATACCAAGCAACTTGTGCTGTGTTGGAATATTCATTTGATCAACTACAAGGCTAGTTGACTATTTTTTATTTTCTAAATATCAGAACAATTTTTCATTTCAAAGTGACTGTAAACTCAGTATTGTGAAAATTGTATCCATGTCTTGAACGTTTATATAGTACTTCACAGTAGACTTAAGAAAAAAAGAGGAAATCATGTCTGGTTAATTCACTAATTAAAGTAAAATCAGTTTCCTTGCAGTTACCATTATCATTATGTAGAAATTTTATAATGGCACTAGGAAAAATAATAGCAAACACCAGTCATTATGGAAGGAAACTTCTGGATTTTAAGTTAGAAGGATCTCATTATCTATGGAGTCAGGTACCTGGGTTCTGGGCCTGGCCCTACATCTATCTAGCTATATAAACATAGCTACATTGTATCAGTTTATCTGCTTTATCTCTTTTCTTAGTTCCTCTCCTGGATTTGGGGAAGATGATTTGTATGGATCCTTCATATTGCTCTAATATTTCATATTTCTTTAAGGAACAGTTTGCATGGAATAAAACTCTTTTGGAGAGAAGTTGAAAAGGTGTAGAAATCATTTTCTGAATTTCTCTCAATTTTACTCAGTTTTCATGGATAGAAAGTCACCTTCTAAAAAGATTTTTGTTAAATGTAACCTATGCACAGATTATTCCAATTAATATTTCCTTAGCTTGGTGATGTTTTAAGATATAATACTGTACTCATATTACCTCAATTCATCAGTAAATAAAATATAATTTCATTCCAAAAATTCTTCCGCCTTCCCAGTAGTAACCATTATTTTCTAACATGATAGATTAGATTTGTCTTTTATGGAAGTGTGCCAAAATGGAATCATGCAACATGTGTTTTTATATCTGCCTTTTCTAATATAAAAATATGTTTCTGGGTTTCATACAATATTTCTGATGAACTAGGATACCGTTTCTTTCATAGGTATATATTACTATGTTGAAAGTCTAAATGAGTTTATTTATCATATTGACAGGCATTTGATTGTTTCTTTGATTTCTGTACTAAATATGTGTGTCTTCTCATGTATATCTGTATGTATTTTAAGGTATTTATATGATATCTATATTGTTATCTTTAGTAGATATCACGGGGTTTTCCAAAATGGTGACCCGATTTACAAACTAAGCAACAATATATTATAGTTCCATTTGCTACATTCCTTTATCAGCAATTTTGTCAGAATTTTTAAATTTAGATTTTCTCATAGATTAGTAGGGGTTTCTTTTCCTTGAATAACTTTTTGTATGTTTACTGAACATCTTTGAAATTTCACTTTCAAGTCAGGGAAGCCACATTGTGTCTATGGATTTGTAATATTTGATTAACTAAAAAATGAGATTAATTTTTAACACTTAAAACAGTTATGAATTGAGAACTTTTCTTAGGTCAATCATATAATATCTTTGGCAGATGATTCATTCTTTATAAGTACTATTTTGAGGCTGTCCATTCCATATGGGGACACCTCAAATTATTATAAAGCTGTTTACTACATTGATTCAGAATATGCTGTCATGCAATTTGAGTCTGATGACTGAAACTTTGTTGTTTAAGCAACACCATTTTCCATATATCACACTTTTACACATTTGAAGGGCGCTAAACCTTTGGTTTCCATTAGACACTTTATATAAAGACTAACCCTCATTTGATTCTCTCTGGTTTCACCCTAGAATTTAATCTATGCCCTAAACATGATACTTAAATAGGTGTTATTATTTATGTTTATCTGTTTATACCTCTTTAACAGGGAAAATAATCTACAAATTCTCTTTAACTGTTTTCATTATTTTTGTTTCACATGATCTGTAATCCTGGAATTAAAAAAAAAGTTTCTTGTGAAAAAGGAAACTTCATAAATTGTTGGCAGAATGTAAACTAGTATAACCAATATTGTAATAAATATGGAGAATTTTTAAAAATCTAAAAGTAGAAGTTCCATTTAACCAAACTATTCCTCCTGTAAGTATCTTTCTGAATGAGTTTAAAATGCCATATTACAGTAATACATGCATATTCATGTTTATAGCAGCAGAATTCAAAATAGCTACATCTTGGAAGCAGCCTATATGACCATCAACATATAAATGAATAAATGCTGAATGTACACACAGTGGAGTTCTACTCTGCCATACAGTAGGATAAACCTGAGTCATTTGTAAGAAAATGGATGCACATTGAGTCCATATTGTTAGATTAGACAAATCAGACATACAAGCTTAAATAACATGTGGTTTCTCTTATATGAGAAACTAAATAGAAGAACAAAATAGAAGATAGATAATAAGAAATAAAAAGCTGGGTCTTTTGAAAAAGGGAATGGCACCAAGAGGTGAAGGTCAGGAAGTAGAGTGGAAGGTGATGGGGAAGTAAGAAGAATCAAGATACACTATGTATATGTACTGACTTCTGATGAAAAACATGGTCATTATGTTCTACAAATATGTACTAATAAAAAACAAAAATAGATAAAAAGACTCTCATCTTAGTTATATTGTAGATTATATGCATTACTAATACTATGCTGAATGAGTTTGGTTTTCAAGTTGTGATTTAACTTTTGATTTAATGTTTTCTCAATGATTTCTGCTATGAATTCATTAAAATGCTATAAATCTGCCTGCTCTTTATTGAGCTGCAGTTCCTCAGTCTACAGCATGACTTCACTAGTTTGTTCATTTAGTGACTTTTGAAAATGATTATTCTATTTTAAATTTACTAGTTTGTGGGAATGGAACACCTAAGGAGGCTTTAATATTATTCCTAATTATGAAGAGAGACTATTTAGACATGGTATTTGTACCTGAGAGTTGCTGCAGAAATGGGTTCATCCAGTTAACCTTCCTCCAAATTGCCATCCTCTACTTTATCCTGTGAAACAAATGGTGAAGGAGAAAATGTTAATTAGGAAGCTTTTCAAGATTAATTTTTTTCATTTTCAGAAAGTGAAGTGTTCACCACTTTCCATGTTAAATAAGGTTCCTCGCTTGGCAACATAGGCTTTGCTGCAGTAATTGTGTGCTTGCAGCAAATGCTTGATGGTAGAGAAGACAAGTGCAGAAAGCAATTTTTGCTATAGCCAACCAGAACAGCCTGTTCTGTTCCCAATAAATTAATGGATTTAACCTTGCAGCTGTAGCGGTGTTATTATGCAAATATTCTCTGAGTATTATGAAAGCCAACTGATTCTCTGTAGAGAAAGTTGTTTTTTTCTTCTTGAGAATTCTAACTGACTAGATAATTGACACATTGTATAACCATATTAAGTAAAGGAAAATATATTTTCATTAAACTTACTGTTTCATTTTATGTCACAGTATTTTCAACAATTAGGCTTTCATTTAGAACAATACTGTTTAGCTCAGTAAATTCCAGTGTCCACAGACAACCTCCTAGAAAAGGAAGGAATAGGAAATAATGGATGATTCTTTGTAGTATGCTTGTTTTAACACAGAAAGGAAATCCATCTTTGTTACTCAAGCATAGTGGCCTAGTCATGTTGAATGTATTCAGCACAGTGTATTTGGATTCTGATTCATGACAGACTAAAGATTCATGATCTTTTTGTTTGATCAAGTTGATAGCTACTTTGGTTTTTGAAACTGACCTTACATTTACTTTATATATAAAACACTCACTGGCTAATTGGCTAATTGTGACTATCATTCAAAGTACTCTCTACTGGATTGAAGTTCCATGACTAATGACATTTTTAATGATTTAAAAATATTTTAAACAGGAGTAAAAGTGTAGGAGTGTTGGTGACTTCGGTGTGGTAAGCCATTGTCAATAAATGAGACAGCATTGATCTTTAGAATTAGTACAACCGCTGTATATGAATAAATTGTATGTGTTACGTATAGTTTTTGATGTAGCTAGTTTTATATTATTAGGTCACATGCATGTCTTTTAAATGTATGCTAAAAACTTTGTAAGCCATTATGTGCATAAACACATACTCATACACACCCAGATTTAATTACAATACTTGCAGCTGTTTAACTGAAAGAGCTCAGATCTTTAAATCTGAACTTCTACCTCTTTGTCATTGATTTTTCAAACTCTTAAAGATATTTTGTTTATTTAGAAGTAATATTTGATAATAGGCTTGTGAGACAATATATATGGAGAAGTATTGTATACTTTAAATCACGAAGTTAAATGTATTCATGGTCTTTATGTTTCAGCAAATTTTTATAAACTAACATTTACCTCAATAATAAGTTAATAATTCTCAAGGTAATAATTCTTACATTTGTACTTCAAATATGTTTTGAATTTTTTCTTATTTTTAAAATTTTCATCATGTAGTGGATCAATAGGAAACATTTATAAAAACTAATGAGTACCTGACAGTAACAAACATAACATTCTAAAAATTCTGACATATGTAATTAGATTTATCAAGACTCTTGATTCATGATACAGTCATCATTTTTCATGCACATCCTTTATCTAGCTAGACATCCCTCCATTGTTTTTTTTTAATCTTAATAATTTCCTGAACATCTTTCTGGTCCAATTCACTTAGGTCTGTGTAAATGCTTCTCCTCTGTCATGTCTTTTTGCTTTCCCCAGGCCTGTATTGATTCTCCTGAATTTGCATTATTTCGTTGGTTGTAACCCTTGTGGTGGGATACATAAATTTTTGTCTTTAAACAATATCGTTTAGTTTTATATGCGTTTATTTTATAAGCATATATTCTCCCAGCATTTACTTGTTTTTTGCACTCAAGATTGTATCACTATGCCATTTGTATTATGCCTATAACTGAAATCATTTGCCATAGTTCTATTCTATAATGTGAATATATCATTACTAATTTATTTTTACCTTTTCCACGGTATTATTTTTTCCACTTTTTTGTTTCTAATGTAGGTGGTGCTTCTGTAAACAATCTTATATAGTCTTGTATTATTCATGGTAGTTATGTTATATATAGCTGGTAAGAACACTGAATTAGTAAATGATAAATCATTGCCCCTAGAGAAAATACAGGGTTAAGTTCATGTGATTCTCTAATCAAAACATTTTCATCAATCAATCAATATATAACCTGTTTTATGATGTTTCTTGTTGAAGACTATATATAAAGACTATATATACATATATATGCATATATATATATGTGTATATGATTTTTTACCGTTGAACTCATTGCCACCAGCACTGTAACTCTTAAACAACTATGCTTATCTAACATACACACAGTATTTTCTCCATATGGTACATTCTAGCCTTATTTTACTTAGCAACACTAGACCATTTTAAACAGTAAAATCACACACCAAGACCAAGCACTAAAACAAATAACAAAACTCCACAAACACATAAAAAATGACATAAAAAATGACAACAAAAAGGGCACTTGTTTATAATATGACACCTAAACCAATAAAATGGTTCATATCTTTCTTCAACTTTGCCTGATAATACTGGATAATTACATGTATATGTCTGCATAAGGGCCCAAGTGTAGCAACTACTAGTTTTGAAGTTTTGAGTGAATGTTAGTGAATATGTGAATTTCCATCTATGGCCCACAGAAAATGATCAGTTGTATGAATTTAGACCTGTGCTTTTCAAACATATAAAAATCACTTAGAGAACTTCGTAAAACTCAGATTCCCACCCCTATCCTCTGAGATACTGATTCAGACAGTCTGGATTGGTGCCTAAAGATTTAAATTTCTGTTGTTTGTTTATTGTGTTGTGTTGTATTGTTATTTTTGGTGGTGATAGAAATCAAATCTAGGGCCCTCACCTTGCATACAAGACAGGCACTCTACCACGAAACTATACTTCCAGTCTAAGAATTGGTATTTTCAACCAGCTTTTGGGTTATGTTGTAAATGTCACTTTATGAATTACATTTGCAGAGCTCTTTGTCAATAGTCATAGCAATTATTAAGGTATATATATTTTCCCTGGAATTACCAGCTCAAAGATTGTGCAAATCACTGTGTTGTAGTTTATGCTTATCTTGAACTTCACATGTAAGGTGCTGGAATTTTTTCCAAAGTGTCTGTCCAAATTTATATTCCAGTCATAAATGTTAGAATTTTTTTCATATTATTTCCAGCACTTGGTGTAGTCAGAGTTCTTTATTTATGGCAGTCATTTTGCTGCTATTTGCATTGTACTAGCCATTGAGAAAGTTAAACACCTTTCCATTGTGTCTGTCTTATACATCTCTCTTGTGTAATATTCCTGTTCAGATCTTTTGCCCATTTGTCATTGTGCAATTACTGATGTGCTGCTACATTAGTAAATGCATGTGTTTAAAATTGTTATATCTTGTCATTGAATGATATCTTTTATTGATGTATATTGGTTCTCTTAAGTAAGTTTTGTTTATCATGTATTACAAGTTGAAAATTATTTTTGTTTAGTGCATCAGAGTCATTTGACTTTTCTTGTCCTTGAAAAATCAGCTATCACTTTAAATTAACTATTTATTTGAAGTATATTCACTTTTCCCTTTGGATGTTTTTAGATTCAGGCTGAGTGTCCCTAATCCAAATATCCAACATATAAAATTCAAAGTACTATGAAACCTATAACTTTTTGAGAGCTGACATGATGCCAAAGTGGAAATTTATACATTTGACTCATGTTGTGGGTCACATTAAAAACTTATGCTCTCTAAATATATTGTATCAAGTTGCATTCAGGCTGTGTCTACATGGCGTATGTAAAACAAATGAATGTTATGTTTAGAGATGTTAATCCCATTTGTGAAATATCTCGTTTTCTATGTGAAAATATTCTAAAATTTTTGAAAAAAATTCCAAATCTGAAACATATTTGCTCAAGCATTTTATGTAACAGATATTCAACATATAACTTATTTCTCTTTGTTATACTGAAGATTTATAGTGCTCTGTCTCAATATAAATTTCTGTTACAGTGCTTACACTGTATGATGCATTCACGCCTTTTCATTAGGATCCTATCAATGCTGGTAACTTCTCATTCTTTAGCTGTTCTAACAGTCCCTTTCTTCCACTATCTCTTATTTATCCGTCATTCCAGTAGAATTTTAATTTTCCTTCCCAACCCTTGTGTTTTAGGTGCTGATCTCACATACTCTATCACCTGGTCTTTCTGTACTATATTGTAGACAATTTCTTCATGTATTTTTTTTTATTTCACTGATTCTCTTTTCGAATTTGTGTAACCTTCAATTAAAACTGGTGGAGTTCAAAACTTAGTCTTTATATCTTTAATTCTAGAATTTCTTTTTAGTCCTTCGGCAAATATGCTGATTCATAGCTGATATTCAGTTTCTTCTTCTATTGACTTTCTATAAACATATGAAGCATAATATATTCTGTATATTATTATTACAATGTTAAATTACATATGTGGCTCATATGTGTGACTTTCATTATATTACTGCTAGATAATGCTACTCTGGAAATTGAATTACATTCTTAGACCATGAGATAAAGGGAGATAAAATAGTAGGAGTTTGAAACCCGTGACCAAGAACCTGACCTGAATTAATTCCCTTAGATTTTTATTATTTGAAATAGAAACTTCTTTTATGAAGGGGAGAAGTAGAGTTAAAATGGGACACAGAGAAATTTATAATTCCACATCTAATATGCTATCAGGTCTTAGTTAATGGAATGAAAAATAAAGTAAGAAGAGGTAGTAGAGAATAATTAGAAGGACAACTGCATAGTTACAGTAAGGTGCAAGAAGGGAAGGGTCTCTCTGATGAGGGACAGTTTCACCAGAAATCTGAATAAAGTAAAATTTTTATCACATGAATGTCTAAAAGAGGGTATTTTGAAAAGATAGAATAATATACGCAATGAGGACCTGAATAGTAAAACTGCAAATGTGAATTATAAGTTTTTGAGAAAGTATCATGTAAATAATTATTTGAACTAAATAATACATAAACTGTTGCCCCACAATTCCACATTAGTTTCAATTAAAGAGAAATATATAAAGTATATTAATATGTATTACATATGCACACTGATGACTATAGTTGCAAAATTTTTAGTGATAAAACTTTCGAAAAATGTAAGTATCTACCCATGGAATTGGATGGCAGAATAAATGAATACACAGTGCCATTAAATATTATACAGATATAAAAACATGTAATATAGCCATAATTATTGATATGAGGAACTCGTGTGGGGCAAATTTCAATGAGGAAATTAAGATGTAGAATACTATGCATATGACCATTGTATTTTTAGTAAACTATACAGAATAAAAACCTAAAAATGAGTGTTACAAATTTTGAAATACATAAATGGCTATTTTATCATTTCTGAGAAACATATGAATAGTATATATTGGCTCTCTGACATGAATCACTGATGGTGAAAGTAATGTAGATTTAACTACTATACTTGTGATATTTACAAATCTGAATTATTTATTTCCTTTATAATGTGTAAGAAATAATTTTGTATTTTAATTTTTGTAATTTTTAAAATAAAAACAATATTAAAGGTACATTAAAATTAAATTTAAATTATTTTGTTTACTTGACTTATTGTGGTATGGCTTCTTTATGTTAGATTTAAAAAGAAGCCAAAAATTCCAGTTAAATAAAAATTTTAAAATAAATGAAAATTGCTCCAGAGGTAAGAATGCAAAAATTGTTATGTTATTTTTTCTAGATTTATTATACTTCTTTCAGAACTATATAGAATTAAAATATTAGGATAATTTAAGAACAAGATGAGATAATTTTATTATTTTTATTGTTGGTACAATTTAGATATCTATAATAATAATATTCATCATAGGAAATTTGTACATGTATTTGATATATCTTGATTTCTCTCTTTTTAAAACTACAAAAAGTAACAAATATTGTAAAACACTTTTATACTGACAAGAAGATGAATAGAGCGTCTAATGTATGTGTAAAATATATTTCTTTTGGGGGGTTAGGGACTCTGTAAACTATCCCTTCATAACATAAAAGAAGAAGAACATAAATAACTTTTCAAAAGAATATTTTAATGCTACTTGACAATTTTTAATCTTGCCTTAACATAAGAAACTATTATCCATCACACTATGCATACAATTTAAAGTGAAATTATGAGTTTTTTTCCCCAGAGCTATAGATTGTGCAATATTCAGGTTTTTAAAATAGCTTAGGTTTTTATGATTATATTAGGGAGATTTTTATAAGAAACATTGAGATTCACTTCACTTTGAATATAACTTTTATTTGGCTTCAATGTATTATATTTAAGGAATATATTGCCTTCTTTTTTTTCTTATTCCCTCATGAGTTGGTACTTTTTAAAAGATACTTAGCATTTTAGCCTATATTTTCTCTTTCTAAAATCATATCTCTTCTTATTTCTTGGTATATATTAGATCACCTTTTTTCTCTAATGATAATATCTTGAATTTAAAGTAGCATTTCTTATACAATTATAGGAACAATATACTTAACTTTTTTACAATTTATGGTAATTCAAGATGAGGTGATTAATACATATTCCTTAATCAATAGAAATTACAAATCAACTGTTCTAAAAAAACTGAATTTTAAAAATTTTTAATGGAATTACTTGTCACAAACCCTTACAAAATATCTACTCACCAGTATATAAATGTTATTTAAAAGTTAATTTTTGCTATAGATGTCTATTAAACTTCTTATAAAATTGAATTTAAACTTTATAAGCTAGTTTGAGTATTTGCATACAAACTAATACAATTAAATTTTTTCAAAATAATCTAACTTTCCAGTTATTCTAAACTTTGTGTCTAGATAACTGATGGTATTTGATATTTAAGTAAACTATAATCAGGCAATCTTTTAAAAATATTTTGTAGGACTAATATGACAGCTTATTGAAGAGAATTGTCCTTGATGACTATATTCTACAATTTGAGAATGTTAGCTGGACCTTGGTAGATATTTGTTGACTAAATATGTGGTTCCTTTAAAATTCAGTACATATATTTGATCAAAATTCTTATAAAATTTTGAATGGAAGATGACTTCCTTACTATGGTAAGGAGCCCTATTCAAAGCAATAAACTATATACTGAAATACTTAACAACTAAACACAAAGTAAACTCCTAGTAAAATCATTTTTTACTGACTTAATGATTTACAAAGATTTTCATGTTGAAGTAGAACTTAGGAATAAACAGTGTTTTACTTTGATATCATCACTCAGTTTTTCTACTACATGATTAGTTTCTTGATCATATTTTTTATCAATTTCTCTAATCTTCACCTTTTAGATTTTGGGGAGTAGCTCAAGTTTTATTTGTGAGCTTGGTCCAGTGTCATAGTTTACAGAAAAAAAAAATCCAAAACAACAACAACAACAACCAGCAATACACTGAATGGTCCCGAATGTAAATCTCAGGCTTCATTTTCTTTCTTATTCTCTTATGAGCATGCGCTTTTTAAAAAATACATTAAGGCCTTGAATCACTGTGCTTAAACTGTAGTTGATTCCAAATTTAATTCTCATTCTGTTTTTGCCCCTGTTCAGTTTACTTACACATAGTACCTCAAACAAAATGTTTAGAAGGTAAATCAGAATATTTCATCACTCTGCTTCCATCAGTCCCATGACTTTTCATGCTCTTGACTGTAAAATCCAAATTGCCCAAGTGGCCTACAGTACTTACACAGTGGAGTACTTGCTCTTTTGCTCACCTTGTTTCATCATTCTATTCAATGCCTTCTCTCAATTTTATCTTCTCAGTGTTGCTAACCTCATATACATCAGCACGCTTCCATCTCAGAGCCTTTTGTAATCTTGAGCCTGAGATGTACTTCTGTATGTTCTGACATACCATACTGTTGGCTTATTTAGTTGTCCATTTTTCCTTTAAAGTTTTGCTATAAAGCAGTCTATACTTATACCCAGTATTCATTATGTACTCCATATCACTTACTCCAATCTGCTTTTTTCCACAAAATTTGATATGTTGGCATAGCAGATATGTACTTATCTATTTATAATGTATTTTATCCTACTGGATTTATATTTGATGTGCTTATAATATATAGGAGGATCTGATATGGGAAAAATATAACTCTTGATCTGTTAGATGTCAAATGTGCTGAGTTTGTGTTCTCACTACAGTGAGGAATGAAGTCTCCAACCAAAGGAGGAAGTTAGGAGAGTTTTATTGGAAATAAGGGGAGGGATTTCCAGGAGTCGTGTCAAATGAGTGGTCACCAGCACCCTTTGTCAGGGATCGTTTACATTTATATAGCAAAATGACAGTGGGGATACAACATAGGTCAAACTGCAATCAACCCGTAGGACTTCAAATACAGCCGGTTAGCTAATGTCGATCCAATAGGGAAATGAGTGACGTAGCAAGGGTACATGGAAAGAATAAAGACTTTTGGGGGAAGGTAGAGGAGTACGGGTCGGTATGTTCTGATCACTTTCCTGTGTATCTGATGCCTATGTGGGCAAAGTAGACCAAGTGGTACTAATTGCAGTATAATCACAAGCTGCTGCTTATCTTGCAGGGCTAGCTATTGCATCTCCCTCCTAAGACCCAGTTCTCTTCAGATTTTCCTCTAGCCACAATTCTATTGTCTCTGGTTTTTTTGCTTGCTTTCTTGAGGGCTCAATCTTTCTCTAATTGCACATTGATTTCTGTCCAACTTAGCTGCCTATTGTAGATTAGATCTACTGAAAAATACATACAACTAGAAAGTTTGAATTAGGTAGCCATGTATAGTTGTCTGCTGCTTAATATTAATGATTGACTTTCTGGTAAGGATGGAGTGAACACAGAAAAATTAAATAAAATAATTCGGAAGTGATGAGTTTTGAATCCTTATTACTTCTGCTTTCAGTGTGACTTCTATAATTTTATCTATATTAATGTAATCTTGAGTTTCTATAATTTCAGTAATGGATGTGTTTAACAGTTTGAATGCAAAATTCCTAATTATTTAACTGTTAGCTTCCATAAACTAACAAGAGCCAACCCTAGTCTCTGAGTCCTGGCTCTACCACTTATGAATTATGTGACTTTTGGATAAGCTACTTAGTTTCTCTATATGTGAGGGTTTTTTTCTATAAAACAGGTCTAATATTCATCACTACCTCATTGAGTGATAATAGCGATAAATTAAATAATGTAAAGATACAGTGTGACTACTGGATAAACATACCTCTTATTGTTGTGAACCTAAAATAATTTGAAATGCAATGAAGTTCTTTATAACAATATCTGGCACACAGAAAAAAAATATCTTTCTATTGACTATTATTATCCCTGGATGAAATGTATAAAACAGATTTAGTTGAGAAATTACAACAATTATTTGAATAAATGAAGATATATTTTATGTTTCTTTGGGAAATAACTAAATATTGTACTAATGCAAATTTACAGACTTCTTTGAATATAAAGAGCAATGATGAGGAGAGATTTGCCTGGGTAGATGTTAAAACTTTTTCTTCTTAAATGGTCACTGAAGACAGGGTTTTATTGGTAGATTCATCCTTGACTGGATATTTGACCTCGGTGAAGTCATTTAAAGTGTTATCTTCAGAATCTTCATGTATTAAGTTTACAGAGCAGCAACAAAAATCTCGGTGTTAGAGTTGTTATAAGAACATTATTGAGAGGCTTCAGCAAAAGGGTTGCTGTGAGTTTGAGGCCAGCCTGTGCTACAAAGTGAGTTCACACCCAGCCTGAACTGCACAGTAAAACCCTGTCACAAAAGAGACCAAAAAAAAAAAAAAAAAAAAAAAAAAAAAAAAAAAAAAAAAAAAAAAAAAAAAAAAAAAAAAAAAAAAAAAAGAATACAAAAGAAAAAGAAACAATGAACACTCTAATAATAGATATCAAAACACTTTATGAGTGGTAAGGCAGTAATAGATGTGATATTATTAAGAATAATGAAAACAATAAGCATAATATTTACATTATTTTTTGTAAATCGTTAACCCATTTTTCTCATAAAATGAATAGTCTGCTAATAAGCATTTAGTACCTGAAACATTCTGAAATTGATGTCAACTTGGCATTGACTGTTTTTTCAATTTTTTCCCCCCTGCCTGGATTATTCTTTTTCTATAATCTTTGTTAATCAGAAGAGCCTTCAGCCTTCTGGATCCGTAAGAGTAGGAATTATTCCATGAATTACTGTTTGAGTACTTCCACCTCCACATTCTTTAACTATCTAGCCCTGTTCTGACTATCATAAAGTTCTCCCATTTTCCTTCTTATTTCATTCAACCCCTTAATCCCTTGTCTTTCTATGGTCGTCTGTGAGTCAGCAGTATGAACTTTGTCCTGGAGTTTGCCAGAGATGTACAATGCCAGGGAACACCCAAAACCAAGGTTCCCAGTTAATTCTTATTCATATTAAATTTCAATAAGTCCCTTGCTCCAATTAATCATAAATGTCTTTAGAATGAGGACATTGTGAGGAGAGAATTATTCCATTTTATCTTAGTACCGTCTATAGAGCCCTGAATCCTCAAATGCTTTGCTCATGATAAGTGTCCAGTTAATTGTGTTGAATTGAATTGAATTTTACCTTTGGTATTTTGAAGTCAGGAATATCCACTTTAGGAAAACTCAACTATTAAAAAAGGATGTTCTAAAGTCAGAGTAAGAAGAAAGCTCTTCATTATTGATGTTACTCACATCGGCTAATCAATATTTCTTGGTCATCAACAACTACTGTACTTTTTCATGCATAAAATATTAGTATAGATCCTTGATCTTGTCAAATGAAAGATCTTGAGTCTAACCTTCACCTTCAAAGAATTCATTTAGATAGCTGAATCAAAATGTGGTTGCTTTGTCATCCTTGTAAATATTTAATATATGCTATTAGAAGTCATGACAGAACTTTAAGGCATTGTACATCCAAAAATGACTGGTAATATATATCAAGATGTGATTTCATTAAATTATTTAAAGGGATCAATTTATCATGTATCTTGATTTTCTAGAAAATGGGTTAGTAATATACCATAAGCA
Source organism: Dasyprocta punctata (assembly GCA_004363535.1). Classification (NCBI taxonomy): domain Eukaryota; kingdom Metazoa; phylum Chordata; class Mammalia; order Rodentia; family Dasyproctidae; genus Dasyprocta; species Dasyprocta punctata. The sequence goes on along the minus strand of RJWM01022112.1, from coordinate 577 downwards.
ATACTTTTTTATTTATAATTTAATTTAAGATGATTATATACCATATTTTTTCTTAAATGAATTGTGATGTTTCCCTTTTATAGTTAATTTACAAAAATTCTATCAAAAATCAAAATATATCAAAAATGGAAAGGATTATGAGTAACATTAAATTCACATTTATTTGTATGTACACACTGTTGTTATGGATTAAATTAAGCACATATTTAATTGTGGGTGGTGTCTTACCTATAAAGTTTTCTAGCCTCTGCTATGAACTGATAAGTGCTTAGGGAACAGAAACTAATTTTAGCATTAGCCTAAGCAAAATGTAATTAGGAAGGCTAATCTGCTGAAAAGTACCCCCAGCAAAATCCCATTTTTAGGTAATGCCACTTTAATGAAGATGGCGTTTTTATGAAATGCTAGTGACTAAGACTTGAATGATGCCTGTGAGCCTTTTATTTAATCTTGTTTTACTTAATTTTTATTCCTAATTTGTTAATACAGGGATAGAATAATAACACTGTACTCTTCATTTTTGATATGAAATAAATTTTTAAAGAAAATTGGTAATTTAAATGTTCAATTTTACTTA
>RJWM01022111.1:7560-34339 GCA_004363535.1 Dasyprocta punctata | reverse complement strand
TGATGTATCTCACAAAACTATCTTTCAAAATTGATGGAGAAATAAGATACTTCCATGACAAAGAACAACCGAGGAAATTTATGACCACCAAACCAGCACTACAAAATGTTCTGGAGGACATTTTAGAAAGAGATAATAAGAACTACAGCTGCATGAACCCCAGCATAAGGAATCTACCAGGAAAGGCAAACAACTAGAGGGAAGGAGGTGGGGGGAGAGGAAGCCAACAACAGAAAAATAACATGACAAGAATAAGTCAATACATATCAGTTTTAACCATCAATGTTAATGGTCTCAATTCACCAGTCAAAAGACATAGACTGGCAGAATGAATCAAGAAGCAAGCTCCAACAATATGATATATACAAGAAACACATTTAATTCAAAAAGATACCCACAGACTGAAAGTCAAAGGAGGGAAAACAATACTTCATGCAACAGGAATCCAGAAAATAATAGGGGGAGCTATTTTATTTGCAGACAGTGAATTTCAAGCCAAGACTGATTAAGAGAGATAAAGAAGGTCACTACATCCTGGTAAATGGAACAATCCAAGAGGAAGAGATAATAAATATATATGCAACAAATACCAGTGCACCCAGCATGAAAAATCAAACAAGCCTTAATACAGTTGTATTGGGAGACCTCAGTACCCCACTGTCACAAAAAGATCAACTAAACAAAAAATCAATAATGAAAATATTAGAACTAAATCAAACTTTTGAGCAAATGGACTTAGTAGATGTCTATAGAATATTTCATCCCACAACATCAGAATGCACATTCTTCTCAGCTGCACATGGGACATTCTCCAAAATAGACCATATACTGGCTCATAGAACATGCTTAAGTAAAAGTAAAGAAATTGAAATTATTCCATGCATAGTATCAGACCACAGTGCAATGAAATTGGAAATCCATACCAAAGGAAACCACAAGAACTTCATAAACACAAAATTAAATAGCACCCTACTGAACAATCAACAGGTCACAGATGAAATTAAAGAAGAAATTAAACAGTTTTTACAGTTGAATGATAATGACAGTACAACATACCAGAACTTGTGAGACACAATGAAAGCAGTCTTAAGAGGGAAGTTTATAGCAGTAAATACCCAGATCAGGAAAACAGGGAAAGCACATATAAACAACTTAATAGTTAACCTCAAACTTACAGAAAAAGAAGGGAAGGCCAACCAAAAACTCATACAAAGGAGGAAATTATAAAGATCAGAGCAGAAATGAACACACTGGAGAGTAAAAAAACAATACAAAGAATCAATGAATTGAAGAGTTGATTCTTTGAAAGATTAAATGAAATTGACAAACCATTAGCCAACCTTATCAAAAAAAGGAAAGACTCAAATCCATGCAATTAGGAATGAAAAGGGCGAAATCACAACAAACCCTGCAGAAATCCAGAAAATCATCTATACCTACTTTGAAAACTTGTATTCTAATAAAATGGAAAATGCAGAAGAAATGGACAGATTCCTAGATACATATGAACTACTAAAACTGAATCCAGAAGATACAAAAATCCTAAGTAAACTAATATAAAAAAATGAAATCAAAGATGTAATTAAAACCCTATTAGTAAAGAAGAGCTCAGGCCCTGATGGATTCACTGCTGAATTCTACAAGAAACTTAGTGAAGACCTAACACCACTGCTTCTCAAATGCTTTAATGAAATTGAAAGGGAAGCAATACTCCCAAATTCATTCCTGGAAGCAAGCATTACTCTGATTCCAAAACCAGAGAAGGACCCAACTAAGAAAGAGAATTACAGGACAGTCTCCCTAAGGAACATTGATGCAGAAATCCTCAATAAGATACTGGCAAACAGACTGCAGCAAATCATCAAAAAGATTGTACACTATGATCAAGTGGGATTCATCCCAGGGATGCAGGGATGGTTCAACATACGTAAATCCACAAGTGTAATACACCATATTAACAAAGCCAAGGAAAAAAATCGTATGATCATCTCAATAGATGCAGAAAAGGCTTTTGGCAAAGTCCAGCACCGATTCATGATAAAAAAAAAAAAAAACCCTACAGAAAATTGGAAGAGATGGCCTTTATCTCAATCTGATAAAGGCCATCTGTGACAAACCAACTGCCAACATCATACTAAATGGACAAAAAGTGAAAGCCTTCACTCTAAAATCAGGAATAAGACAAGGATGTCCACTGTCTCTACTCTTACTCAACATAGTCCTGGAAACTTTAGCCAGAGCAATTAGACAAAAGAAAGAAATAAAAGGAATAAAGATAGTAAAGGAAGAAATTAAGCATTCATTATTTGCAAATGACATGATACTGTACTTAGAAAACCCCAAAAATTCCACCAAATGACTTCTAGATTTAATAAGCAAATTCAGTAATGAAGCTAGTTACAAAGTCAATGCTCAAAAATCAAAGCCTTCTTGTACTTGGATAACAAACTCACTGAGAGAGAAATCAGGGAAACAGTATCTTTTACAATAGCTTCCAAAAAAATGAAATACCTAGGAATCAATCTAACAAAGGATGTAAAAGGCCTCTACATTGAAAACTACAGTACTCTGAAAAAGGAGATTTAAGAGAGTATTAGAAAATGGAGAGCTATCCCGTGCTCTTGGGTAGGAAGAATCAATATAGTAAAAATGGCCCTACTTCCAAAACTGTTGTACAGATTCAATGCAATCTCAATCAAAATTCCAATAGCATATCTCACAGAAATAGAGAAAACAATCCAAAAATTCATCTGGAACTAGAAGAGACCTAGAATAGCAAAGGCAATCCTGGGCAACAAAGACAAGACGGGGCATCACAACTCCTGACCTCAAATTTTGCTATAAAGCTGCCGTGTTAAAAACAGTGTGGCACTGACCAAAAAAACAGACCTGAAGATCAATGGAATAGATTAGAAGATGCAGAAACAACTGCAGACACACTAAGCCACCTTATCTTTGACAAAGGTGCCAAACACATTCACTGGAAGAAAGCTTGTTTAATAAATGCTGCTGGAAAAACTGGCTCTACACATGCTGAAGATTAAAACTGGTAGTAAGCTAAATCCAGAATGGATCAAAGATCTTAATATTAAAACAGAAACATTAAATCTGCTGGAAGATAGAGTAGGTAAAACTCTTGAAGGCATTGGTGTAGGCAAAGACTTTATAACAAAACCCAGATTGTACAGAAACCATTGTAAAGAATCAACAAATGGGATCTCACCCTACTGAAAAGCTTTTGCACAGCAAGAGAAAACACCCACAGAATGAACAGACAACCCACAATGTGGGAGAAAATGTTTGCCAGCTGTTCCTGAAAGGATTACTATTAAGAACATATAACAAACTAAAAAAATCAGTCCTCCACGATTTAAAGACCCAGTCCAAAAATAGGCATCTGAGATGAATACACACTTCTCAGATAAAGAAGTACAAACAGCAAATAAATACATGAAATAATGTTCAACATCACTGGTTATTTGAGTGATGCAAATTATAACAGCACTGAGATTCCGCTTCACCCCAGAAAGAATGGCTAGTATCAAGAAATCAACCAACGACAAATGCTGGAGGGACTGTTTGGAAAAAGGAACTCCCCTTGGTGGGGGCAGACTAGTACAACCACTGTGGAAGTCAGTGTGGAGATTCCTCAGAAAACTAGGATTGGAGGTCCCATTTGACCTAGCTATTCCCCTTCTGGGTATCTTCCCAAAGGAACTAAAAACACCATTCCACAGTGATATATGTGCACCCATGTTTATCGCAACACAGTTTATAATAGCCAGATCTTGGAAACCTAAATGCCCATTGACTGAGGGATGGATAAAAAATGTATTTTTATACAATGGAGAACTACTCAGTAATAAAGCATGATGAACTGGACACTTTTATAAATGGATGCACGTTGAGAACATACTCATTAGTGAAATAAATAAGAAACACGTGTGAACATCATATTGTTTCATTAGTGTGACAAGCTGAAAGAAAAAACGTATATATGTATGCATATGTATATAAAAATAGTTAAGATAGTTATACTACTGATTTCTCTGAGTTTGCTGAAGAGAAAAATTTGTACCTGGTATTGTTTGGACAATTGAAGGCAGGTGTCTTGTGCTCTGAGTGAATGATTTGGAGGATGACAATGCTCAATATATGTACCATTGTTACCCCCTGATTGCTTTGAAATTTTATTGTTGTTTTTGTCTTCTTCTGTTTTTTCTTTCTTTTTATTTTTGAATAAAATGGATTTTTAAAAAATAGGCAGATTACCTACAAAGCAGTATAAATTAGAATGGCAACAGACTTTGTGATTGTAAGTATGCATGTTAGAGTTCACAGAACTATATCTTCAAATACTAAGCAAAATCATTGAATGTTAACTTTGAACGTGTTTAGCAAACTAATTCAAACACTACAGTTTTGAAATAGATTTTCAAATATTATGTCGATAAAAATCTGATGACATTATGTTTTCAAATGTGGAAAAATGATCAGAAGCATAAACAACCATTTTTGAGAGTAATTTAACAATATAAAGTTTGAACGTGCAATTTTCTCAATCACTGAGAAATTTTACTTATGTTTGCTTGTGTGTCTTTCTGTCTATATGCATATCTTAGCATTGTTTGTTGATTTCTTTAGACCATGACAAAACTGAAATCACATTTTCAGGAAATAAAACTTACGTTTTATACACGTATTACACTTTTATCTATCTCTATGTCTTGATACTTGATTCATTTCCATTTTTCTTTTACTTCTACCACTTCTTTTTTTGCCATTTTTATTTTTCAAAAGTTGTTGTGACCCTGGCCCACTGATGCGGTTTTATTGATGGGTTATGAGTGTTTGTTCAAAAACACTATCTTAAATAAACTAAAACAATGTAAAGAGAAAAGAATAGAGATATTTATAGCAATATTATTTATAAGAATAAAATGTTGGAAGCTGTCTTATGTCTTAATAAATGGAAAATAAACTGTTATAACCATGTAAAGACTTTAAACTCTAAGTCATAATAAATCAATGAGCTACAGTGCTCACATTTAACATATATAATTTTGGATATAAGAAGTTGCTGGGGAATATACAAAGTATATTTATATGCAGCTTTAAAATGAAAAACATACTATGTGCATAGTTTTATGGGTATATATATATATATATATATATATGCATATATCTCCATGGAATGGTAAACATCAAACTATGGAGAAAAAGAGCATTTCTGTTGTTCAGATAACATTTTCCTTGAGCTAGGTGGTGGGTACATAGATGTTTTTAAAATAATATTTTATAGTCTTTTTGTATATCTAAAATATTTTACAATAATTTTTTTTAAAATGGAGGTAGGCTGGAATGTAACACAGTGGTTGAATGTTTTGTTAGCGTGTACAAGACTTTGCATTGAATCCCTCAGCATGGTTTAAAAAATAAGTAGTAAAAAGCAATATTGACAGCTCAACTGTTATATTTCTCTCAGAAATATAATAAAAAGCATTGGCTGTCATAAAATTTGGGGCCTCTAAACTAGATCCAGGAGATCAGTATTAAGAAATAGGAATTCCAGAAGTTTTAAAAAAAAATACAGTGCATGAAGTAGAAGCTGTAGGTAGTAAAATGGTAGAATAAAAATTTCCTGAAATTAAAAACAAACAAACAAACTTGAAATAAGACACACTGAAGTCAATTTCTGGTAAAATCAAATATTGGTAAAATTCCTCAATTTCAACATTCAAAAGAAGATCAAGTTTTTAGCTAAAGGGCATATCCTAGAAATGAATCAGATTGGTATTTTTTTTTTTTCTTTAGGTAGCATTGTATAGACACTGGAAAAATTCCTATGGTATCCTGAGGTAGAGTTTTTAGTATAGCAAAGCTGTTTCAAATATGAAAGTAAAACATATGTTCTTTCAAAGTGGCTATGAACCAACACAGTTTTAAATAAATGGATTTGTTATTTGGCAGTACTTAAGCAAAGTGAAATGGGTTAAAGATTTTGGACCAATAAAGAAGGTATTTATTAAACGTTGACATACAAAAGCAAATGACAAACCCAAATTTGAATCATCAGTGATACTTAAGGATAAATCTAAAGAATTGATTAATAAAGTATTTTTGAAATATAATTTTAGAGAAAATATTTCTGATAAATTGGATGATATGAAAGAAAAATGACAACTGGGAAATAAAGTTTTATATAATTTGATCAACTTGTGCTATAACAAGGAAGAGTATGAGGCAAGAGTATAATTGAGGCAAAAGATTACTGTGTTTATAATTTCTATGCATAGAGTTACAGCAGTGGTTACTTTACATTTCTTGATGTTTCTGAAGAAATACAGACTAAAATACATGTTGAAAATTTGAGTTGTTTAATTAAAAAAGGCAAATGAACAACCTCCTGCCTGCTTGTTTGAAAGGACTAAACATGTATTACCAAAAAAAAAACAAAAAAACAAAAAAACAAAAAAACAAACCTGTAACATAATTGAGTAGTAAGAAAAGATGAGGCTGGTGCTGCAAATTTGAGGGAATTCCTTGACTCTAGAAAGCAGGCAAGATGAGAGGAGTACAGAACAAAAGAAACTTCAACTAAAAAGTGAAAAGTTACTGAGGTTCAAAGGACCTTGAACTGTTTGTGTTGTTAGCAATGTCAAAGGATTAGAGTGGACTGTGGGGTCATAATAATTTTTTTTTTCTTTTTTTTTTCTTTTTTTTTTTTTTGGTACCAGAGACCAAACTCACAACCTTGTGCCTGCCAGGCAGGCGCTTACACCACTGAGTTAAATCCCCGGCCCAATTTTTTGAGACAGGGTCTCACTGTGCAGTTCAGGCTGGCCTTGAACTCACTTTGTCGCCAAGGCTGGTCTCGAACTCACTTTGTCGCCCAGGCTGGTCTCAAACTCACAACGATCCTGCCTCAGCCTCCCGAGTGCTGGGATTAAAGACGTGCTCCACCACGCCTGGCTCCTATAGCAACTGATACTTCCCCCTTCCTCCTTTGTACAGAATGATGGTCAGTAGGTGTATTGGTCTGGAGGATAAAATCTAGGATTTTGTAGATGAGGATTCTGAAGGTTTCTGGTGTGTATACTGGAATTGAAAAGAGTAGCAGAGTAGAGAACTCCACTGAAACTCCATAGTTGGAAAGGAAAAGGAAGAGGAAAGAGGTCTTTATCTCCATGTAATATACTAACACACTGTTATGGTTTAAATACAAAGACTCAAGTACTGAGAGCTTGATTGCCTATGCAGCAAGGTTCATAGGTGAGGCCTCAAGGAGGTGATCGAATTATGCGTATTCTAACCTCATCAGTGGTTAACCCATTGATGAGTTCATAGTTGAATGGGCTGTTAGGAAGTGGATCCTGGTTGGAGGAAATAAGACATTGGGGTATACCTTTGAGTGGTGTCTTGTCCCAGTTCCTTGCTCTCTGGCTCTTCCATGCTCCTTGTTTCTAACCACCATGAGGTGGAGCAACTTTCTTCTGCCATTCCCTGGCACCATAATTTGTCTGCCTGAAATGGACCAACAATGAACTGACTGAAACCTCTGCAACTGTGAACCAAAATTAATCCTTTAAATTGTGTTCATCAGCTACTTTGTCCCAGCTATAGAAAAGTGACTAATGTTCTACACCCAAAGTAAAGCTTCTGTTTGTTTGCAGTCTTGGGGGTTCTAACCCACAGTCAGCTTCATGAACACAGTAAATTAAAACATGCTTGATTTTATATATATCATACATATATATTTACATTTTCTATGTAATGTGAAGAAGTAAATTGTGAGAACAGTATTCATAGTATGGTATATGTGGTCAGAAATTATGTATAAGTTCAGATGTGCATAAGAAAGGATGTGAAATATTAATAAAAATTTCCTTTTGAGAAAAAGAGAAATGAGAGTAATGTTTTTGCTTTTTTAACTCATAATATTGTCTGGCAAGAAATGTTTTTATTTAAAAATTAAAGAATAAACTATTATATTGGAGAGAAATGGAGGAGAGCAACATGAAGTTAGCTGTGGTGACCTAAATTAACAACTTTAAGTTACGCATAGTCTCAAGCTTGTGGCTTTTCTTTATAAGATGTACTTTTCTATTACTAATTGTTAGCAACTATCTCCTTACAGAAGTTTATTTTCACATACTTCTCTGTACCTTTTTTACCCATAGTATGGGGGTGGAGATGTCTAATAATTCCCTCAGTGTATATAGATTTTGTGAGAGATGGTATGTATTTAGAGAATACCCTAAAGTGAGGATCTGTAAATTGTAGGTATTGTTTTATTGCTAAAGGATAGCACATAATATCTTTCATGGAAATGAGTCAGCATATTTATAAAATTAAATAGTGAATGGTAAAGAAAAGAGCCAGCAGAATGATGTCTACAGGGTTCTGAGGTATATCCTGGTATGTTGTTTGAGGTTGAGTCTAGAAATTATTCATCAGAATAATAATATATGAGTGTAATCTTAGAGGTGTGATGTGGTGTTCTGGATCACCTGAAAAGCCCCATCCTTTTTATGTGAAGAGATGGGTATGACCCTTGGTCTCATGTGCCGCATCTACTATAAACTTCTGAACCCTCCACCATCATTCAGGATGCATCTCTAATGGTTGAAGAAGTGGTGGAGGATGAAATGGGGCAGAGCACCTGCGGATCCTTGCCTGGCACAAGTTATGGAAAGAAAATCTTACAGGTATTCCTCTTATATATTTTACTTGGATATTGGATAAAATAGTTCTTTTTTTTTTTGGAAGGACTGGATAGTTGGGGGGTTGGAAGATGGGAGGGTTGGGATGGAGCAGAGGTCATTTCCAGGAGTAGTAGAAAAATTGGAATATTATCAGCATCTTTTTGTTTTTCTTGCACAACTTTTACTTTTTCCATAATAGAGGAAGTGTCAGAGTTCTTGAATTGCAGACTCACTTATATAGTAAGATTCATCAGGAACATTGATAGATACATGGTATTAGTAGTACTAACTGCCAGTAACTATTAGAAATTTATGGGAAATGTTTAGATCTGTGAATTGTGTTGAATATTAAATATTCTGAATATATGTTTAAAATGCTTTATAATAAAAGTGTTGATTATCTTTTCTTTGATTATGTTAATTGGCTATTTAACCATTTGACACTCTAATTTATTTCTGAGGCATAAAGATGTATAACACAGCTGTACATTTTAATTAAGCAGTTAATTAGTTGGGAGCTCCTTAAGTTTTGAGTTCTTGATTTTTCTCTAGGATTGCAGAGAATAGCAGAAATGAGAGTACCAAGACTCAGGGAATGTCTTCCAAGATAGTTCCAGCTTTATTACAGATTAAAAATATTGCTAAAAGATTTTTTTTTGAACCTTATGTCATGAATATCATAGAGATTTTCTAGAAACTCTCTGAAATTATAGGAATGGTATTTTCAGTCGTGTTCCTAATAATTGGTAATTCCATCGTGCTTACATAATAATATGAGAAATATACATATGTATGGAGAAAGTTTTCTAAAATGTAGGTTAGTTGGAATGGTAATAACCCAATTAAATGGATGTGAACAAAGATATGTCAAAGTAAAGTAAGTGACATGAAATGTACTGGTGGAGTTTTTTTTTTTTCTCTTCTATTTTGTTTCAGTGAAAAAAAGAAATTTTGCTCTTAAGAAAGAATTTTGTATTATTTTTTTCTTCTTTTTTCCCCCTACTCTAGCTTGGCAACTAGGAAAACAGCCATTTTATGTGATCTTATCTTCCAGTCCAGTTTGAATCAAGAAAAACCCACTGAAAACACCTTTGAGAACAGTCTGTTTTGAAGAAGGAAAAGAAGTACTGTTTGAGAGAAGGCGAACAGACAAAAAGAGGGATGGAAACATGTATCTTTGTTGTATTTGTAACCTCAAGAGAGCAACCTATAGTGAACATAGAGAATTGAGTAAATTAAAGAATGACTGAATTTTGTCAGTTTTGATGGAAAAATGATGGTCATTTTCTAATATAGAAAAATAATGGGTGCTTAAGAGCGCAACTTTTTGGCTCTGCTGTGTGTCATTATGTGTTCTGAGTATTCAGAACCACTTCTTTTCCTTTTTGAGTGACAGCATTCTTCCTTGTATTTCAACAGTGCTTCCAAGAGAATGAAAATATATGCTTGCCAGAACCTAAAAAGTACAGTTTATGTATTTGTTGCTAGAGTTTTGTAGTGTATCTCTCTTGAATTTAAGAATTTTAAAGTTCTCAAATACCAGTCATTGTGGGATTTTGTCAATAAATATTAATGTTTCAAAATGAACTATGTTGCTTCCTATCCAGATTGTGATCCATACACCACTTATTATGTATAGTCAGCTTGATAAACTGATTTTTTACACTTAAAGGGTTATGTTGTTTATGGTATAGTGTACGTTCAAATGATTTTTTATTCTCCTTGAGATTTTTAAATGACTTTATATTAGTGTATATATCAAAGTAGTTTTAAAATACTAAATTTGTTATATCAATATGTTGCGCGATATTGATTTTATATTAACTTTCTACAAAGTATTTGTATAAACCCAGATCTGAAATGACAAATCTCAGTTTTTTGGAAATTAAGAATTTATGTGTATTATATAGGAAGTATCTTAGGCATTTATTTGTGTGGATTTTTCTAAAATTGAAATTTTTATTCACTTTTTAAAAGTATGTGATCTTACTGTATTAGGGAGCTTTTCTTTCCTTTGATAGGCAAGAAGAGGAATTTATTTATTTATTTATTTATTTATTTATTTTTTTGTGGCACCGGGGATTGAGTTCACAACCTCGTACCTGCCAGGCAGGCACGTAAGCCAAACTCCCAGCCCTAGTTTTTTGAGACAGGGTTGCACCATGTAGCTCAGGTCGGCTTTGTGTTCATGTTGTAGCCCAAGCCGACCTCAAACTCACAATGCTCCACCTACTTGAGCCTCCCGAGTGCTGGGATTAAAGGGGTAGGCCACCATGCCTGGCTAAGAAGAGGAATTTATGTTTTTGAATTTAAAGTTATTTTCATTCTCAAGCCCAGTAATATAATATGAATCGGAACACAGTTTCTGATTCTTCAATCTTCCCTTATATTAAAGGATTTTTAGAACAAGTTGTGATTCATTTTGAATATATCTCTGTAGTAGTAATGTATTGCTTCTCTAACGAGAATTTCTTGATTGAGAGTCTCATATGCACTGGGCCTTCTTTTGATTTTTTTTTAATTAATGCAGGACAGTGTATGTATGTTAAGGTACAGCTTTGCTTTAGTCTGACAGTGAATTATGTAAGCATATTCGTTACTGTATTTTTCATAGTGATGAACTAGGAATAACATTAATGCATGTGCAGGAGAATGGGTGCAATTTAACTATTAAAAATGGCTTTACTTTTTCTATAGATATTAAGGAATGTCTGTGATGTTTTAATGGCCAATGAAAGCAACTTGTAGTTCATAAAGTATTATATTTATAGAACAGTTGTATTTCCATAAAGCAGGTATATGTATGAGCCTAGAGAAAGATATAATTATTTTGATATGTGGGGCGGAAATTAAAGAAGGAATAGGGTTTTTTCCTTTTCATATTTTTATATTATTATGTTGATTTCAATGGAAGTATTACTTTTTAAAATTTTTCAAGGTAGAGTTTTTAAAAATTTTATTTTATTTTTATAGTACTGGAGATTCAATTCAAGGCCTTTGCACTGTGTTTACCCCTTGTCCTTTTTAATTTATTTTGAGGCAGGGTCTTGCAAAGTTGCCATATTGCCAAGGCTGGGCTCACAAACATGGGGTCCTTCTTCCTCAGCCTATGTGTGCTGAGATTTTATGTGTGTGCCACCATACCTGGCTAAGGTATGGCTTAAGAATTTAAAAAAATACTTAAAATGTTGCTCTTACTATATTTTATAACTTTATTATAGAGTAACATTAATACATGAAAATAAAATACTTCTAGTGGTCAGTGATTATATCTATATATCTATAGATCTGTATCTATTCATCAGTGCAGAGTCCACCAAAGTAATGTATACACACTTAAGCTTTCATCACACTAATAAATGTCTGGAAGCTAACGGCCACCACTTTGAGCATCCCTTGTAATTGTAGAGGCCAAAGGTAACTTGTTTTAATCTCATGATGTGTAATAAATTTAGTAGTGTTATTACAGTAGTAAATTCTCGAGGCAGATTTGAGCTTGAGTTCATACCCCGAAATACAACTGTCTTATTTTTTACTTGTTGTTGAGACAAAATACCTGACACCCAAAATTAGGGAAGGAAAGGTTTATTTTTATAGTTTTTTGGGAAGTTTTAGCCTATATTTAGTTGGCTGCAAGGCAGTGTGGCGTGGTGGGGCTGCCGTTTATGGCAGCCACAAGCAGCAAGGTGCGCTGGAGAGAGTGAAGGCAGAAGCGCAAAAGTGCAAGAGGAAGACCCGCCATTTTTAATATTATACCTCAGCTCTACCCCTGGGCAGGTGTAGCACTCACATTGCCAATCTTGGTGTTATATAACAAAACAATAACAAGCCAATAACTTAGCCCCATTAAAAGTATATGAGGACTTGGGAGTACATAGTATTACCCAATATATTTTACCCCTGGACCCCCAAGGACTCATGTACATCTTTAACATAAAAGACATTTAGTTGATCTCTAAGAGTTGGCAAAGTCTTAACAGTTTTAGCATTGCTGAAAAGTCTAAGTCTTAAGTCTCTTTTGAGACCTATGGCAAGCTCTTAACTGTAACCCCTTGTATAAACAAAAACGAGGTTAAGCACTTTTAACATATAAAGGCACAAGGTAAACATTATCATTTTAAAAGTTATAAACAGGAATATAAAGCATCGGAACCAAAGCAAGTCTAAAATCCAGCAGGGCAAACATTAAGTCTTGGAGTTTTTTGCTTGGCATTTGAAGCAACCTGGTTGCAAGCTCTAGAAGGCTTGAGAGATTTTACCCCCATGGCACTTTTAGGGGTTTTAACTTTTATAGCTTTTTTTGGATGATCTATGTCTCTTGGCTTTATCTTTATATTTTTATATATTGCTCTCTGAAGGCGAGGTGGAAGCTGCCTTAGCCTTTTTTTGTATTTAAAACCATCGCCAGGGTCTGCTGCAGGCTGGAGCAGTAGACAGGCCTTGTTTTTTTTTTTTTTTTTTTTGGCTGTAGGGGTTGACTGCCTGGATTGCTGAGCTTTTTGAACCTGATTGTGAGGAACAGCTTTTTTATGTTGCCGCCATTTTGGAATCTGGTGTGGTTGCCATTTTTTTTTGGAATCTGGTGTGGCTGCCACCCTTTTGAAACCTGTTGTGGCCTCTGTTGCCACTCTGGAACGTGGTACTCTGTGGCCTTTTTTTTTGAGTAAGCTCTTTTACATTTGCTGGCTTTAGGCTGCAAAGGGTGGAGGCGCGCTGCTTTTTGGGATGCCCCCAGGCCATCTTTTTTATTTTTATTTATTTATTTTTTAAGCAATTAAGGTCTCAGCTAGATCTTTGTAGTCTCAAAGCATTTTGGCCAAACTCACATTTTAAATCTCTATGTTGTGTTTTTTGCTCTTGAGTTTTAACATAAATCTGGCTAAATGCCCCCGATAATAGCCAGACCACTGCCTTAACAGTCTGCTGCCTGGAGATTTTTTTTGGCAGATTAATTAGTTTATCGGCCTTAATTTTAGTCTTAGACAAAGTCTCTGGGCACAGGCAGAACGCAGACAAACTTTCTGCCAAGTCATAGCACACATTGTGTGGAGTCTAACACCCAATGTGGTCCTTTTTTTTTTAGCAGAAACTTCTTGAGCCTGGTCTTTATTGGCAGGCTTTTTATCAGCCTTTTGGTCTCCTGAGCTTTGACTAGAATTTTTTATAGAGACTAGCCTAAGCATTTTTAGTTTTATGTATGTAGGTGACATCTTTGAACCTTTTAAAAACTCTTTTTACAAGCCATTTTTAAAGGCTCTCAAACCATATGGTCAGGAATAGTTACAGCAAGGACCCCACTCCTGGTACCAAATTTTGTCTTAGTTACTTTTTGCTTGTTGTCAAGACAAAATACCTGACACCCAAAATTAGGGAAGGAAAGGTTTATTTTTATAGTTTTTTGGGAGGTTTTAGTCTATATTTAGTTGGCTGCAAGGCAGTGTGGCATAGCGGGGCTGCCGTTTATGGCGGCCGCAAGCAGCAAGGCGCTCTGGTGAGAGAGAAGGTGGAAGCGCGGAAGTGCAAGAGGAAGACGTGCCTTTTTTTATATTATAACTCAGTTCTACCCCTGGGCGGGTGCAGCAACTCACATCACCAATCTTGGTGCTATACAGCAAACCAATAACAAACCAGTAACTTAGCCCCATCAAAAGTATATGAGGACTTAGGGGTACGTAGTATTACCCAATACAACCACCAAGTGACATTTGATTTGGAGGTGTCAGGAAGTAATCAGCTGTTATATCGGAGACAGCAATCTTAAATTTATTTTGCATTGTGCCCATGGAATTTTGTATATAACTTAAAAAAAATTAGCCATATTTTTACACTGTGTCTATGGAATCATTTTATAATCAGATGTGAAAATATATATAATGCACAAAAATTTATGAAAAAGTCAGACTTAAATGAGAGTCAATAAATTGGCTTTTATAAATAATTAACTGTTTAACATAAGTGCTTCTGAAAATACTCATCATTACTCCGTAGTTGAGACCTCAAAATATGACCATGTGACATCATAGTTTATTCATGCTTTGTTTCGAACTCAAAACTGAACCTCCTTATCTTCTTTCCAAGCCTGATCACCTTTTATCATTATTTTGGGAAATGATTTCTCCATCTGTCCATTTGCTGCAAGTCATTTACTACTCTCCAATAACCACTATATCCAGTTGGCCCTAAATTATTAAGGTTTCTTGATAAGGTCTTGATTTTGCATCCCATGTGTGGATGTCAACCTTACTCATATTATCCATACTTTTCTTAAAGGGATGTTTCTCAAGGCAAATCTGATCAAATTACCCTTTGCCTCCCTCACTTTTCCTTAAAATTGTTCTTTGATAAAGGACTGAACTCGTAGGAAGGGCCTGTTAATATCTTACAAGATCTGTGGCAGTGCGTAACCTTTGTTCAGTTCCCTACGTTTTGCTCCACTCACCACTATGACCACTATGACCTCTGACAGGTATAAGTATTTGTGGAAATAATCAATTTTCTTAGAGATTTTGATAGGAAAAATACAGAATAAATAATGAAAAATTATGTCAACTTTGTGTTTCTGTACAACTCTTTTAAGTAGTATGTTTTATTTGTTATTTGTGAGGTTTTTTTCTCTTTTTTTCTGTGTCCTTTTCTTCAAGAAACTTCCATTTTGGTTCTCTTCCTTTAACCAATACAAAGGTGGTAGGTACTTGTTATCTGTGAAATAACTTGATTTTATGAGCCTTTGGTCACCTGAAGAGATCCAGGAAAGAACAAAATAAAATTTTTTTTCTTTTATGTTGTAGAAAACATAGTTTTTTTCTTAACAGCCAGTTAAAATTGGAATTAGTTGCTTTACCAAATTACCACTGAAATAATCGCATTTCATCATTTGTCCTTTGTCTGGGCTGAGTAATAGGGATCATTTAGAATTAATGCCTGAGATTTTATCACTGAACTATTTGAAAGTCATTTATTGATTATTGATTTTAGATGTTTTCACGTGATATGTGATGCTGATTTCTAGTACAGTATCATGACTTACTCAAGATTCACTTTTTCCTTCATTAAATAAGTAGTAGAGTGCTAGGTAAATTATATCTCAATAGAAGTGAAAAAAAATAAGCGGAAACAATTTGATAAACCTTAAGATAGATAAATTCTTTCACTCTTCTATCAGGCACATTGTAGTTTGAAATCAAGGTAAGGAGTTTAGTGAAACCATTATCTGCAGGTTCATTTTTAACAAAGCCTACTAAACAAATACTCTCTATTTTATTATTTTACAATTAGAGAATTCATACTTTACACTTTCTCTGAAGGAATGAACTTATCCTTTAATACTCGTACTACTTTCTCACCCATATAGATTACTTTGACTTTTAAATTACTACTTGGTCATTGTGCAGATCCAACTTTGGGAATGTTACTCACTTACAGTTCCAAAGATTTTAACCTCTTACTCCCACCTCCACCTCCACAGTTGCATACATTATCAGGCTTTTAAAATTATTATTCAAGGTAGCACCCCATCTACCTTGAAACTTGTATAAAAATGGTATCAAATGATTTTTTTGTATGATGAATTTTCATTTTTCCAAAAATAGCTCAGGGTGAATATTCCATTTGGTAATGCTTTTTAGTTGAGTTACTGATCTTTCCTCAAATAGCACTGCCAGTCACCACCAGGTTATTTCTTAAAACAGAATCTCTAAGTTTAGCTTTAATATTTGTTTCCTTCTGTTTACTTGTACTATTTATTACAGTAAAGCCAAAAATGTGTGTGTTTATTGCTTCTATGCAGAACTGACCTGCTCACAAATAAAAACCAGAAGTCTTCTTCATCAGGACAGTTGATTTTCATTTACAGTGTAATTCAACTAACACTTCTGAAGTCCTTTTAACTTTGCCCCAGATATTTGACAAAGCCCAATGAGATAAAAATTCTAATATCTATGATTTTTAAAGTTACAAAACAAAGTCTATGATGCTATAGAGGTAGTAGAGAAAGAAATATGATGGGGAGCACTTTATAGAATTGTTGATAACTGAACCAAGATTTAAGGGAATCAGTTTTGGGGAGTGACTGGTGAAACACCAGGAAGTAGGAGAAAAGAAGTATCAGGCTTAAAGACCCACTGAATTCCCGAATCCTGTAGAACAGTTCCAAGGGTGAAGTCTCTGTGAAAGTGACAGAAAAAAAGTAGCTGCAAAGGGAGTCTGAGACCAGTGCCTTTTTATGATGTGCAAATTGCTACTTATAAAAATGCAGAATCTGATTCAGTAAATCTGGGTGGGATCTTGTATTAGGTAGTGGTCCTCCTATGCTGAAGTTGTTGATTTCCTAGCCACATTTTGGATAAGGTTATAGAGTATTCTGAGGAGTTCTGTATTTATTCTGTGGGGCTTGAAGTAGTGATAAATTTTTTCTTTATAAGAATCTTGCTTCTGTAAGGGTAAAGAGAGGATTTGGTGACCATTTAGCCTTGGAGAGGAAAGAAAAGAACTGAACTATATGACCCTGGAGATGAGCACAAGGAATTGGAGGAAAGAGATGCAGAAAGTAGAATAACTTTTAGTTATTAACTGGCTGTGGAGGGGAGGTGTTGAGGGAGAAGTATTTTTGTGTTTTTCCTAGGTTTTGGGCTTTGCTAACTGGCAGGTGGAGTTCATTGAGTTCTTTGGAACTAGGGTGTTAAGAAAATGATATCTGCCAGCCAGTTTCATATGACTAAATTGTCCTCCTTGGAAAGTATTATGGACTTTGGAGACTCTCTAAGTCAGTTTATACCAACACTTACTGAGAATCTGCCTTTAAGTTCTCTTGTATTGTTCAGCATACTAGAAGAAGTGAGAAGACATTTCTTTCCTAAAGGATATTTGCAATTGGATGTGATTCCTCCTGTAACACAAAAATGAAGATAGCAGGATGGGAATGGTACTAAGAGAATACTGGGGAACATTTTAGAATAGGCAACAGTTAAGCAAGATGTAGGAAGATGAAGAAAATTCCATAAGCATTTGGGGTAATGAAAGGAGAGATGTGTGTCTTAGACACTAATCATAGGAAGTTACCTACTGATGGTAAGTTGTAGATCCTTAATACTGAATGGTGGAAGGGAGGCTGCAGAAATAATAGCCTGTTCCTAAGAATTTTCAACCTTATGTAGCCTCTTACACATAAAAAGGGAGTTGCTTGAAGTAGTACTAGTATGGAGGATGACTGGAGAAAGAATATTAGATGAAGTCCAAGTAGACAGTTCAACATAATAGTCCAAGCCCAGATAATTAAGCTTCTGACTCAAATTCCTTAAGGGATCAGGCAGGTAAAATGAATGTCAGAAGTGAAAGTGTTTTAATGCTTAGAGCACTTCTGTGGTGAAAGAGAATGGAGCTTTCATTGCCATCACCCAAGATGTAAATTCTGTTGTGCTAATACATGCAACACCCTTAAGGTTGGAAACGAGCTAGGTAAAGTGGTGTACTTCTGAAATTCCAGTTACCTGGGAGGCTGAGGCAGGAGTGCCTGAAGTTGGAGGCCACTCTGAATACCTTAGTAAGACCCACTAAATTTTTAACAACAGGCTGCAGATGTAACTCAGTGACAAGTGTGAGGCCCTGGTTTTAATCCCTGGAATACTGGAAAAAGAAATGAATCAAAACCAATCAGTTGTACTAGTGACAGAAAGAGGATGATTTCAGATGTAGCATTTTGTCTTGATAGACTAGATGGTTGTATCACCCATGCGTAACAAGCAGTCACACTTGATAACAAGTGAAGAGTCAGGTTTGAACATGTTGGATTTGAGTTGTTTATGGAATATGCAAGTAAAGATAGCCGACGTATAGTTGAGAGAAGTTGTTTGGGGAATGAGTTATTGGGTACCCTCCACAGAGTGGAGTGGAGTGAGGTTTTTATTAAAGAAAATGATGCAGTGAGAAGAGGAGTGAGGCTGGAACTCCATGGAGTTCTGAACTACGAAAGTGGCTGGTGAGAGGGCCAGTAGAGTATTGTTCATGGCAGGAGACTGTGGTAGTGTGGGTATATTGGAGACAAAAATTTGGTGTTATAGAATATTTAATGTGTCAGATGACATAGAGAAGTGTACAATTATTACATAGAATCCTTCAGATTTGATACTGCTGAGTTCATGAGCTGTGAGAATAAGGGCAGAAAACCCTGATTTGTGAAGTATTGGGAGATGACAAAGTACAAGCAGTGTTTTCATTTCAGAATTGATTCTCTGACTCTCCATTCACTAAAGGTGCTTCTGAAAGCTTGAGTTCCTGATTGAATAATTGTTTACAGGCTGGTTGAAAATCATTCTATCTGGAATTAATTTTATTAATATAAGTATGCTGACAAAAGTCATGAGAAAAAATAAGGATAGATGTAGTTATTTTTGGACTGAAAAAGTGAAATAGCAAACCTAGTTTAGAAGATACATTTTTATATTTATGTACTTACTTGTCTCTGTTACAATTACCTCTATTTTGTGAAACTCAAAGTAAATATTTTCTACACATTTCAGGTTAGAAGCCAGAACTCTGGGTTTGATTGTGGCTTAAACATGAGATCATGTTTTAAACATTCTAAAAGTTATTCAAACACTGGAAACATGTGTTCTTTGAAGTATGTAGTTGAAAGTGAGCTTAAATAGTGGAGTGCTGTGTGGTTTTACCCTTGAGGGGTTTAAATTATGTATCGTCTTTGCAATGCTGCCCTCTACTGATAGTTTTCCAATATGCACTAATTGTTGAAAGGTTCCATTGCTTTTGATTCCCCTAGTCCTTTGCCTCACCCAGTCTGTTGTGGTGTTTGATCTTTTTTTTTTTTGTTTGTTTTCTTTTCAGGTGAATTGTGTATGTGGGGTGTGTGTATGTGTGTGTTGATCTTGTTACTGTTCTCTTTTAATAGCATTTTGGAAAGATCAGGAACTTTAGAGACAAGAGAAATATGAATGTGAATATTTAACAGTTCTATTTATCAGCTGTGCATGAGGCATGTGACCTGTTCCGAGTTCCTACGATGAGTGGTCAATGATGACTTTGTATAAAACCTGACACGGCAAGGAGTAGACATTCAACGTGGGCCTGCTTTCTCTTAAGAATTTCAGTTTTAAAAGTTTATTAACAAACACTCGTATGTCGAATTTTCTTGTAATATTTGATGTCTGTTGTGCAATTTAAAGCTTTGTATCACTGCCTGTGTGATTTAAACCGCTTTATCATTGCCTATTTTATGTCCTGTATTTTCTTTTTTTAGACATTTAATTAGATTGGTGGTATTTTTATTTTTTTAAGCAGTCCAATGCATTTTAAATTTTATTTTTCTACTCTCTAATTGAAAAAATAATTTTACTTATTTGCATCTTCCAAGTTTTTCTAACAATTCGAAGCTACTATTCCTTTTTGTGGAAGCTTTATTACTTGTTCCTTGTTGCAGATTTGACTGTGGTTTCTTATTTCCTAAGTAATTTGTATAAAATGTATGTATGATGTCCTTGGTGGTTTAAAGTTACTTAAGAGTATGAAATATGTGTGTTTAGAATGCAGTGATTAATTTCTGCCTTTAATATGGTCAGAGAATAAGTGATGTATTCTTTTTTTTTGAGAATGTATGGAAATTTTTTGGTGATACATGTAAGATCAGTATTTATGTTTTCTAAGTGTCAAGAAGCAAGGTTGTGTAAATATATACTGTGCTATGTATTTACTTATTGACTGTATTGCATATATTACTTAGATACCTTCTACTTTTGACTGCTCAAATTGTCATGTACTTAGAATTAGTTTTACATTACTGTTGTGTGTTTATTTTTATTGTTTGTCATATGTTTTAGTGTAACATTTGATTCTTAAAAGTTTGTTATTGGTATCTTTATACTTCAGCAGATAAAAAATCTGATGATTTGTATTTCATCAGTTAAGAATAATCTTTTCAGTAAATGCTGCTGGATAAAAAATGAAGTCTGATTCCTATTTCTCACCGTACACATTTGATTGAAGATGTAAATGTGAAAAGTAAAATAATGAAGCTTCTACGGGCTAAGAGATTATCTTCATTATCTTGATGTAGGAAAGTATTTGTTACACAGGACAAAAAATTAGTGGTATAAAGGAAAGGAGATAAAAGCATGCCACCATATAGGAGAGTATTTATAATACATATACTTGATAAATGGCTTTACCCATATTATGTAAACTCCTATAAGTTAGTGTTTAAGAGACAGATAACCCAAATGTAAAAGATGGGAGAGACTTAAATAGGCTTTTCACTCAAATGGCTAATAAATATGCTAAAAACTTTATTATTCAGTAGAGATATGACATGACATTACAGTGCTCACCAGAATGGCTAAAATTGAAAGGATGGAAATACAAAGTGTCAATAAAATAATGAGGAAAAATGAAACTTTTGCAGTTGGTGGGAATTGGGAAAATCATTTAAAAACTGCTAGAATCTAGTAAAGTTGTGGGTGTGTACATATATTCAGAAATTTCAGTAGGAACTCATACTGATATCCTCTAAAAGAGAAGTAAAATTATGTTCAAAATAGCATTAGGTTTATTAGCAAAATTCTGGAAAGAATTTCCTTCAATAGTAAAAAGTGTAAGTAGATTGGTATATTCAGTTCCATACTAAACAGCACAAATTATAGCCCCAGGTAGTAGTAAAAATAAATTATACATACTATTGACCAAAATAAATCAGACACATGGGAGCATATAATATATGATCATTCATATAGAACTCAAAAGCTGACAAAATTAGGGGTTAGATCTCAGATAGTGGTTACTTTTATTGAGGGTGTAGGTGTATTAGGGATCTTCTACATTTATTAGTGTGCTGTCTCTTAGCATAGGTATACTGTTATGTAGGTATGCTGACTTTGGGATAATTTTGTTGTATGATTTATGATTTGTGAGCCCTTCCATATGTAAGTTATATTTTGGTGCAAAAGCTCAAATTAGAGGAAATAATGTTTCTTTAATACGAAAATGCTATTCATATTAAATTGTTTAATACAGTTTAATCACAATTTTATCATCTGTTGGAGGTGCCAAAAAATATCCTTTGCAAGTCATTCCTCTTGTCTTGATGTAAATTGCTTTGTACATTAAAAAAGGAAGGAAGGAAGGAGCGGGGCGTGGTGGCTCATGCCTGTAATTCCAGCACTTAAGAGGCTGAGGCAGGAGGATCATTGCAAGTTCGAGAACAGCCTGGGCTACAAAGTGAGCTCAAGGCCACCTGAACTGTATAGTGAGACTCTGTCTCAAAAAGCCAAAAACACAAAACAAACAAAAACAAAAACAAAAAAACGTAGGAAGGAAGGAAAAAAACCCACCATAAAAATCCCTGCACATTTTTTCTTTAATTCTATTCATGCCTTTTTGTTCTCATTTGTTGGTTATGTATTTACCTTCTTTTTAACATTTTTTTTCCTTAAAGACTTTTTCACCCATTATGAGAGTCTTACTTTTTTTGTTTGAATTTTACTAGGGAAATTTGACTCATTTTTATTACAGTTAAAATCTTGTAACTTTATAATAAACAGATTCAGCCATGTGAAAATTTAGGAAAGTGCTTCTTGGGCTGGGTTTCGTTTGGGTTGGAGCAAATTTAGTGAGAGGGAGATGTGAGTAGAATCATGCTAGGCCCTATATGCTATAATAAGAAGCACAGACCTTATTCCAAGTAGTGGGAAATTATAATTATGTTATAGATTTATTGTAACAAAAAAGACCTGTAAATACAGCCTCAAAGAAAATTGAAGTGTGTCTCATAGCAACTTAAGGTTGTTAGCTGACTGGGTTTCCTAAAGATCCCAATTCTTTCTATCTTGGCCTTTAGCCATCTGATAGAGCATTACTATATCTGTAATCCAAGCCAGTTAATCATCGACAACCATGTTTCTGACTTTGGAAAGAGGGAAAAATGGACTGGCAAGTTTCTTTAAATAAGAGGTAAAAGGAACAGAAATACTTTGGGTGTGGGACTGGGAGTATTTACCCAACCTCTTAGCTTTAAGGAATATGCTGAGGGTTAGGGAAAAAGAACAAATAAACCCAAAACCCAAAATAAAAACAAAAACAAAAAACAAAACCAAAAACAACATTTAATGCGAATTGATATTCTTAGAGGACAGCTAATGCTGGTGAAGTCAGGAAGCCAAGGAAGCATTCCTGACGTTTTGCAGTGAGATTCTCATTTCAGAGCAGAAGTTTCAGAAGGCATGCACAGTGCAAACCTTTGAGACAGGGGTTAGAGAATGTAGGAGTGTAATTATACATGTTCTCAGAAGGGGACTCTGAATATTTTTTTAATGGTTTTAGTGCCCACCGTCAATCCATTTTCCCTCTTGGGTTACTGGGACCTAGTCATAGTTTCACTTCTCTGAGTGTTTTAGGGTGTGCACAGGGGTAGTAAATTTGTTGAGCTTTTGTATATTTTGGCCAGCTAATGAATTCATTGGCGATAGCCTTTTTTCATTGATTATAACAGTTGAATTGGTTGATAGATAAATTTTAAGTATTCAAAATTTATGTCCTTAGGTACTGGGTATCTTAATAATATAGCAATGAAAATATTATCATTATTTGTACCTTAAAAGAATTACGTTGCTCAGTTTTACCTAATCACTTATGTATATACATAGAAATGTGACTAGTTTGCATTCTCACACTGGAAAAGATTGCTTAATGTTCTGGTTTTTCCTTTAAAATGTACTTCATGATATTTTTGCATGTAAATACACTATCAATTAAATCTTAAAATATTTCACTGAAAGAAATTGAATGTAAAATCTGCCTGGTGCAAGTTCTTAAAATTTCAATTTGCTAGTAGTTATTTGAATTTAATGAATTTGTTTAAAATTTATTTTAAAAATTGCATGATAAATATGTGAAAAAAGATTTAAAAATCACCTTTGTACTCTTTTTGCCAAGAAATAAAAAATAAATAAAATGTTTTTAAAAGTGTATTTTGTTAATTTTTTTATCCTTTAGCATTAGTACTTCTACAGACTGATGACTGTGTGTGGATGTCTATGAGTTTACATATTGGTTCTAAAAGTCTGAATTTAATTACACAATATCATTGAAGAATAAGCTTGAGAGAATGCTGACCCAGAGTTTCTTTCAGGAAAGTGCATTCCTAAGTACTCTAGGACAGAGTGCTTCCCCCTAAATATTCTAGAATTGAAGATTTATAACATTCCTTTAACATAATACCAATAATGATGATAATAATAATATAAACATAATATAACAATGGTATGTAAGTGGAGTTGTTTTGTAATTTAGCAATTAAACATAACTAGGAGATATATATCCTTTCATGTTTGTGACAATGTAAAAAAGCTCAAGAAGACATTTTGAGTCAATAGATTAATAGCTTACACTTTCTGTGAATGGGCACGTAGTTTATAAAAGTGTTTTGGACTTCCAATATTATTTAAAGTTATGTCAGTGAATTTATATATAAGTACCTTAAAGCTTGCTAAATGTAAAATTTCTTTGAGCCCTCCTCTTAAGAGATTTTGCTAATTCTGTGAAATATACTTGGTGAAATGAACTTAAAGAATAAGGAAAAAAGCAGAAGCTTCAGAGGTAGTGATTTGTGAAGCAGGAAATTAAAATATCATATCTAAGTTATTACAATTTCTGCATAGAAGCTTGTATTGGTTTGATGTAAGCCTTTTTATTACTGTTCACTGAAATAGTTTAAGCGATTAATCTTGACTTGAAAAGGTCTTTTGTGTTAATCTGTTTGTTTATTCTGTGTCTTGCCACGCTCCTTCCAGTCTTTTTTTCTTCCTCTAGAAAATGCTTGAGTGTTTACCACGTGTCAGGCATTGTTAGGAATCTGGAAGGAGTCAAACATGGAAAAGATACGGATATAGCATAGAAGTTCTCAACTCAGAGTGAGACATAATTTATAAAACAAGCAATAAACTATATGACATATTAAATGACAAAGCTGTGTAGTAGGAAATTCACAAAACAAACTTTTGTACTGGTCCTAAAAGACGAATAGGAGTTTGTCAAAGGAATGAAAGAAGATAGCATTCCAGCTAGTGAGAAGAACATTTGTAAACACATTGAAGTATTAAAGAGTCTGGTTTGGAGAGTAAGATGATGGGTAAATTGTTAAAAATGAGATTGATACAATAGGAGCAGGAGCTTTTATCTCTAGATTTGATTTATGTGAATCCTGAATGCACCAAAGAGTTAGAATGTCAAGAGGAGCACAGTCATGGGCACATCCGTAGTTTGACTCTATTGAAATGGTTACCAGTAATGACGTAATTTACATTAGTAGGATAGTCTGTTACTTCATCGTGACATTCAAAGCTGCTGATTACTTTTTTTTAAGTTAAACTTTCTCCTTCCTAGGTTTCTGCTGGTTTTTCTCCTGTCTCTTAAGTATTTGTTCACTGTTATCTTTTTCATGTTATTGCTCTTCGTCCTAATTACAAAGGTTGATGTTCTGTCTTTGGTTCATTTTTATTTACATGTATACCCTTAATGATTGTACCTAGAATCGTTACTGTATGGTATCTGCCAGAACTGCATCTTTATCCTAAAAACTTTCCTTTTGAGCACCAAGACCTCTACCTGAATATTCTGTAGGTATTCAAATCTTACATGACCAAGACTGGCTTAATTACATTCATTTCCAATGTGACCTTCCTACTTGGATTGCCTCTCATATCCTCCCAGATCAGAAGTCAGAAAGCAAACCTCAGCAGTTTTCCTATCTTGTCTTCCGGTCAGACTATAATATTTTGTAAATATGTTCTTGAGTTTTACTCCTAGCATCTTCCTTTTTCTGTCACTATTGCTGCATTGTTAGTTCAGCTGAGATTCCTCAGTGATACATGTTTCTATCCAGGCTCCCTTGCATCCTAATCATTGATTAAATAAATCAATGATTTTTTTTTCTGGTATTTGGTAAAGTCTGGCTATATGTTTACATTGTGTAACATCTGGCACACTGCCAAGTGCAATGCAGCTATTAATACATTATAGTAATAATAGATGAAGACTGAATGAAGACAAACCAAGATTAGTAATTATATTATTACCATAATATTCACGGTAATCTAGAAGAAAACACTACTGTTTGACATAGGAAAAACATACTAGAGCTAAAGAAAAATTATTTGGTTATTTTTATGTTATCATGCAGTCTAAGAGAACTCAAGATGTTTGTTGCAGATTCTCACTGTGCAGGGAAAAGAAGAATAGCTCCTGAATTCAGTTGGTGTGTCAGTTCAATCCTTAAATTTGGCTGGATTCCTTTGGGGCCTGCCAGGGCTGCACATAACAGAAAGCCACAGATTGCTGTCCCTCTTCTGCCCAGTTAGACTAGATTGCTTGTAGTCAACCTGGCTCACAAATGTCATTCTTTTTTTCTAGGTATTGGGACTGCTGGCTTCTGATCTTTATTGGTCCTCACACTCTCTCTCACAATTTCATTGGTTTTTGCAGTTTTTTAATATTTGCTCTTGTAGTTTTTTACTGTTTTCTGAATTTTATGTAAGAAACTTCTCTGTTTCCTGCTTGTTGATTGAGTCACCTCTGGGTTATCTGGCAGGACAGGGGTATTTGAGCATAGTCTGTGTTTTTGCAAAGTAAAGTAATATAAAATATTATGTTGGATGGCATATATGATACAAAGAAGCAATTCTGCCCAAACTTTCAGATTAGTGAGAATTCTCCTCTTCCTACTAGCTATCATTTACTGTGTTTTTACTATTTGTAAAGGGACTGTTTCACATGATTTACTTAGGTTTAGTCCATTTCATTCTCAGTGACTCTATCGCAATAGGGCCTATCTGCATTTTACAAGTGATGAAACTGGATCGAGAGAAATTAAATTTGACCATTACCACACAATAATATGTGGCAGAGCTGGTTTCAAATCTGGGCATAATTATTCTAGAATCCGTCTTGCCACCATCCTTTAATGACTCTTGGAAGAGAGGCTAATATAGGTACATACATAGCTGTGACACAAACAGAGATACTTTGTTAAATAATATTGAATTATAAGATAATATGCCACGCCTTTAATCCCAGCACTC
>RJWM01022110.1:0-34245 GCA_004363535.1 Dasyprocta punctata | reverse complement strand
ACTTTTCAAAGTCAAAGGCAGACTTTCCCTTCCTCCAGTAGTAACCAGATGCCCAGTTCCCATGGCCCCAAGCAACCCCGACCATAGCAGAGACCTTCCAATATCACGGTGGCTAATGAGAGGGATAGGGCAGCCAGAGTAGGTACAGAGTGTGAATCTAGAGCAGGACAATCCAGGGGATAGGGAAGGCACAGGACAAGAGGTAAAAAATCCTTAAGCCAGGCACACACCTGTAATCCCAGCACTTAGGAGGCTGAGGTAGAAGGATTGCTGTGAGTTCAAGGCCAACCTGGGCTGCAAAGTGAGCTCAAGTCCAGGTTGAACTGCATAGTGAAACCCTATCTCAAAAAGATAAAAAAAAAAATCCTTGATTAAGACAGTGAGAAGAGTCATTTAAAATACAGATTAGTTATTTCACTTTTCCAGTATCATACTGACCATAAATCCTTTTTGAATTTCTTGATTTCCCTTTATGCTGTTAATGAGGGAAATTTCTTAGCTTTTAAATGATTCATGTAATTAGATTGGATCCACCATGAAAATCTCCCAGAAATGTCCATTTTTATTATCTCAAGACAACTGATTAGTGATTTTAATTGTATCTTCAAGAATCTATTTTGATGTATAACATATTTACAGTTTCTGGTCATGCTCAAAGAGAGCATATTGGGTAAGATCCATAATTATTGAGAATCACTAGAATTCTGCATAGCACAGACGTTTTTGCCATTGACGCTTCCCTGAGATGAACTTCACCTGAACTTGGAATGGAGACATTTATTCTGCTTCTTATGTGAAAGATCCAAAGGACTTGAGGCTTGAAAATTTCTTCTTTGACTCTTCCACATTAATAAAACTCCCTCTCTTTTAGCCAGAAACTGGTTGCAAGATGCTTAACCCCTGACCACTTATTCTCACCTCTTCTGAGCCAAGTCAGATTGTGTAAATTTTAGCTGCTAATCTTCAAGAACAATTTCTCTAAACTTGACAGCAGCTGAATCTCAAACCGTGTTTCCATACTAAAAGCTTACAAAATATTCCATCCTCCCAGCCTGGTCAGAATCAAGGCTTTTGCTGATGGTATTTTGTTTGATTTTTAGTGTTTGGTGCACTGACTTAGAAAAGACTGGGCTTTCTGTCATTCAGCTCAATTTTCATGATAATGGTGACATCTACTCATCTCAGATTTTTTTCTTAAATTAGTACATGTTTTCAGTACACTATGTTTACATTCCTTGTGTGGAGTTTGCATATGTATATAACACATCTTATTTCCCTTATACACTCCCTGTCCCTCGACTCTCGACTCTTCCCTCTCTCTTTTCATCCTCTTTCCATTTGAGAAAGGTCTGTCTCCCTACTTCTTATTATCTGTCCTTTATTTTGCTCTTCATTTATAATTTGGGTTTCTCATATAAGAGAAACCATGTAGTATTTAAGTTTGTGTGTCTGATTTATCTCATCTAGTATTATGGTCTCAAGATACATTCATTTTCCCACAAATGACTCAAGTTTATCCTTCTCTATGGTAGGATAGTGCTCCATTGTGTTTTGCTTCCATATTTGCTTTAACCATTCATCAGTTCATGGACATACAAGCCATTTCTATGATTTACCTCTTATGACTTCTGCTGCTACAAAAGTCAACACACATGCATCCCTATAACATGATGTCTTTAACCCATTTAATAAGATACCTAGAAAGGAAATACCTGGGTAAAATTGATTTTCTAGTTTTAAGTTTAGAGTAATCTCCACACTGATTTCCATAGTAGTTAGACTAGTTTATATTATCACCAACAGCATAGAAGTATTTCATTATCACCACAGCCACAACAGCATTTGTTATTATTTGATTTTGTGACTATGATCATTCTTTCTGGGGAAAGATGGAATCTCAGTGCTGTTTTAATTTGCATTTCTCTCATGGCCAACAATGTACAAAATTTATTTATGTATTTGTTGGCCATTTGTACATCTTCTGTGAAGTGTCTATTCATTTCACCTGCTTTTTTTTAATTTGGTCTTTTATTTTGTGAAGGTCAATTTTTTTTGAGTTTTTATATATTCCAAATATTACTCATTTGTCTGAAGAATAGCTGGTAAAAAATTCTGTTTCTGCAGATTTTCATTTTCATTCTCTTTGTTGTTTGCTTTTCTCTATAGAAACCTTTTAATTTGTTATGACCCCATTTGATATTTCTTGTACTATTTCCCAAGCAACCAGGGTTCTGTCCAAAAAGAACTTACTTGTGCATATGACTTGAAAAGTTTTAACTATTTTATCTTCCAGCATGATAAGTGTTTCTGCTTTAATGTTTAGTTTTTTAAATTTATTTTGATTTTATGTTTGGTACATGGTGAGAAATATGGATCTAAATTCAATATTCTGCATGTGGACAGCCAGTTTTCCCAATAAAATTAACTGAAGATGCTACCATTCTCCAGTATGCGTTTTTGGTCTCTGTCTAAGATTGAACCATTGAATGTGTTTGCGATTGTTTCTTCATACTCTAGTCTGTTTTACTAATCCTCATATCTGTTTTTGTGCCACGATCATGCAGTTTCATTACTGCATCTTTATAGTATAATTTCAAGCCCAAGACTGTGATGCCTCCCTCTTTGCCATTGTTAGCCATTATTGTTTTTGCTATGTTGTGTCTCTTTAGGTACCATACAAATTTCAGAATAGGTTTCTCCACTTCTGTGAAGAATGCTATTGGCATTTTGATTGGTATTGCATTAAATCATTATATCAATTTTGGAAGCATGACTATTTAGACTATATTGATTCTACCTTTGAACCTTCTGCTGAAAGAGCAGCAAAGCCCAGTTTAAATCTGATCTATGTAAGTGCTTTCAATATATTCCATTAGATGGAGTATCACAATTTTTCCCAAATCCTCATAATTCTCTATTCTTTTATTATTTAAATTAGAGGAATGCATTTTTATTCTGATAGAGGGATGCATTTTTATTCTGATAATTCTCCCATTGACTTGTATAAAATATGAACATTTGTTTTAAAGTTTGAAAATCATGTTACTTTTTTCTCATTGCTGAGACAGAATACTTGACACCCAAAATTAGGTAAGGAAAGATTTATTTCTTACAGTTCTTAGAGGTTTCAGTCCATATTCAGCTGGTTGCAAGGCAGGGTAGCATGGCAGCACAGTCATTTATGGTGACCACAAAACAATAAGGCACGAACCGTCAAGAAAAGACATGCCTTCTTCTCACCCTTACGCTGTATGTTGGCTCCACCCCTGGGTGGGTGCAGCACTTACATTGCTAATCCCAGTGCTACACAACAAACCAATCACAAATGGCAGACTCATCTGTGCCCATGCCATGATTATATGAGACTTGGTGGGATCACAGGACCATAAACCATAACAGCTGGATACTTTCAGAAGGAGTCTGGAAATAGCTATGGCTTATTTACAGATATTTGGGGGGGAAAAACTGCACAGGAACATTGACAATGTCAATTGAAAAGGAACAAGTGAAGAAGTAAGGAAAATTGGAAGAGATATTTTAGAGATGGCAAACATCAATACTAAACTGACAATAAGAAGATGGTTGGTATCTGATTTGGGGACTGCTGAATTTGAGATGCCTCACCTCTCTGGACATGCCTGTACCTTGAATCTTGATGGCGGTAATAGGGTGTTTGAGGATCACTAGACAACAAAAAAAATCTTGTATTATTTCATAAGCCATTTAAAACTATTTAATTCTGATATCAAGTTTTACAACCTTGCAACTCTTTGCCTGAATGTGTGTGCAGTGATATTTCCTATTTCCATGGTCTCATTGCTTCATTTCCCACTTTCTATAATAGAACCTCTTATGCCTTTGATGAAAGTCTGCCCCTCCATTTTTCTGAGGGTCAGTTTCCCTGAGGTTTCATCAGTGTTACTCGTACACCCAAACACTAGATAATTCATAACTCAAATGACTGAGCCAACACAACACATCGCTTATTCTCTGTAATAACTATTCTAAACTGTATGGTAATTCAGTCTTCAACCATGGCCTCACCACATACTGCTGGCGATATGATGATTTGTCTCAGATTGTCTAAAAAGAGAAACCCAGTATTCTCTTTCCTGAGTTTAAAAAGAGTTTATCTTCTCTCTTCTAGTGCTGAAAAGGAGTCAGTAGCCCCAGTTGCTTCTAGGAACTATCTGGAGCTGTGAAAAAGGAAGCCATCGGAGAGGAGAATGCATCCAGATGGAAGAATACACGTAAGAGAATGCCAGGCAACTCATATGTGAGCCCAGGTTGAATGGAGTTCAAAGGCTATCTTACTGCTAGATTTTTAAATTATTTAATCTAATGAATGCTGTTATATAAGAGATTTTGTATAGTGTCTATCTCATATAGGATGATTTCACTTATTATTATGCTCTACAGGTTCATATACACTGTCACAAATAACAGGATCTTTTTCCTTCTTAAAGCTGAGCTGCATTCTATTTTTCACTTACATACCATATAAAGAAAATTTACTTGCTCTTTGGCAGACACTGAGGTTGATTACATGTCTTCGCTATCATGTATCATGGCATCATGCAATGAATATGAATGTTGAAGAAATTATTCTACTCTACATGCTTACTTCATTTCCTGTAAGTATTTACCTATCAGTGGAATTGCTGGATCATATTGAAATTTGATCTTTAATTTTTTTTACTTACCTCTGTACTATTTTGCATAAAGGTTATAAAACTTCTTTGTTCCCATCAGTAGTGTAGGATTCCCTTTCTTCTATATCCTTGCCAACATTTATCTTCCATCCTGTAGATAATTATGATTCCCATGGTATGAGATAATGTCACATTACTGTTTCAATATGCATTTTCCTAATAATTAGCAATATTAAGCACTTTTTAAACATGCAACTATAGGGATTTATGAATATACTTAAATTGAAACATACATTTGTATTTTTAAAAATGTATGTGTGGGTCCTTTACATAAATTTTGACTGTTGTTTTCTTATCATTGAGTTGACTGAGCTTCCCTTATCTGAAGAAGGTTTTATAAGTATTTTTTTCTTACTCTGTACATTGGCCTTTTCCTCTGCTAATTATTTCCTTTTCTTTGCAAACTTTTCTTTTATTTTGACACAAACCATTTGCCTATTATGCATCTAGTTGCCTGTGCTATGGGAGTTTTTAAAAAATCTTCGTCCAGGCCAATGTCATGAAGTTTTCACTTGCATTTTCTTTTAGTAGTTTTGCCACTTTAAGTGCTACATTAGTCACTTTCCTGTCACTGGGGCAAAATACTGCACACACACACACAAATTAAAACAGGAGGCATTAATTTGGCTCAGTTTCCAGTGTGTTCAGTCCCCATGGTTGGCAGACTTAAAAAAAAAGAGAAAGTGGCGTGGCAGATGAAAGTCATTCAAACCATGGGAGCTAGGAAGTAGAGAGCAAAGGAAGCAATTGGGGACAAAAATACAGCCTTTAAGCTGATGCCCTCAGTGATCTGCCCCTAATGAACAGGCCCTATCACTGAACACATGAGACTGTGAGGAGATAGCTGAGATCAAAACCCCAACATTGTGTCCCTGGCCCCGAAAATGCTCCTGTCCATCTCATTATATAAAATGTATTTAATGAATCTCTAATTTTGTCAACTGACTAACAGCTTCAAAAATGCTACAAAGTCCAAATACGCAGTCTCTTCTGAGACTCAAGACAAACTCTTAGCTGCAAGCCCCTATAAAAGTAAAGCATAAAATTAAATATTTCTAACACACAGTGGTACAGGGCAAACCTTCTCATTCCAAAAAGGAGTAATAGGGGAATAGAAAGGAATCAGACCAAAGAAAGACCAAAACGAAAACCAAGTAACATGCAAGAATTTAATCCTGTACTTTCATGTCCAGCATCTGGGAATGATTCTGCTGAGGTGTGAGCTTCAAGTGTATTGGGCAGCCTTGCTCTTATAGCCTTGCCAGTGAAGCCTACATGAACTGTTTGTTTTTTGTTTCTGTTTTTGTTTGCTTTGTTTCTGACTCGACTGACTAACTGCTATTTCTCAGAGCAGATGCTCTACATTCCTGGCATCTCCAGCTTCCTGGGGTCTCCACTGTTTCTTCAGCTTCACACCATGCTGTTCTCATACCTTTATGTATTGCCCTCTCAGGGAGTCCAGGCAGGAATTGTGACTTTGTAACAGATTTTTTTTGCCTGGGCCCCAAGGTCTTATGAAATCTGGTTAGGACTGCAGGACTCCATAACTTTTATCTTCCACTTGCCTGAAAAACCTGCCCCACATGGATAACACCAATACCTGCCTCCAGCTTGAGCAGCGGTTTGCAAACTACCCCCAAAGGATCATGGTGGCAGCAGCCTCTGAATACTTGCATGGCTGAACTCAAGGATATACTGCATTAGTGACCCCGAACTAGAAAACTACCTTAGTGGCCCTGAATGAGAATACTGCCTTAGGGTTCTCTTCTCTAAGGAAATTCTTTCAAATAAGTTTACTCTTTCATGCACTTGAATCTGTCTTATGTGGGGGCCTGGTCATTTCTTCAGATACTCTCAAGGCATCTTCTCAATGGTCCTGTTGCAAACCACTCGACCTTTTCTTAATGTTAATCTTTACAGCAATCATGGTCTCCTTGGCCCCAACTTTGCAGGTTCCTCCTTTCTGGTAAAACTGTAAACTTCTCAAAACTTTTGCCTCTACTTTTGGTTCCTGAGTAAAAAATCAGCCAGAAGTTCCCATGCCACAGCTTGATTTTAGACTGTTTTGGAATTTCCTCCACTAGATCAATTAGTCCATTGCCCTTAATTTCAGTCTCACACAAAGTTTCCATGCATGAAAAAATGTAGACAAACTTTTTGATTAAGTGTAACACATGTGGCCTCAAAGAGGCCCTTATTCCCAACTGAAATCTCCTGAGCCTGATTTTTGCAATCTGAATTCCTATTAGCAATCTAGTCTTAGCTCCAATTAGAATCATCTACCAGGCTCTGCTTATAGCATTAGCGGTAGATTGAAAACTGATGGTCAACTTAAAAACCAGCTGAATGGAATCATCATGGTACCAAGTGAAGACGGTGCACCTGAAGACTGTTGCCAGCGTATAAAGAAGTGGAAAGGAAGAGAACGGCATTCTGTGTTCTCTTAAGTATTGTTGTTTGGAGCTGTTGGATCTTTTGGAGTTGCTGGTTCTGCTGGAGGAGCTTGGCATGCTGCCTTCCCTGATATGAACATGGCTGTTACCACTGGAGGAGCTCGGGACCTTGCCACTGAGAATGGCTGTGGTTCACTTTGGGGGAGCTTACTTTGAGCATCACCTCCTGGCTCCAGAGGGGAAGGTGTGTGCTGTTCAGTCTCCAGGAGGAGCTTGTCATGCTGGCTTCCTGATATGAACTCAGCTCTTCTCATTGTCAGAGGAGCTCAGGACCTCATTGTTACTGAGGATGGCCGTGTTACTTTTCGGTGACCCCTGGTTCTTATTTGAGCATCACTTTTTGGTTCCAGTACAGAACCCTCAGCCTACTGGCACAGATCTTTCATTCCTTTGGCACAGACTTTCTGACTTCCACCGCTGACCTTGGGGCCTTCCCAGTACATATTTGTGAGACAGATTTTCAGGAGTCCTTGTTATTGGCTCTAGGTCTCCAGTTGGACTCATGGGAAGCATTGTCATGGGCTCTAGGTCTTCAGCTGGACTCATGCAGAACATTGCTGTGGGATCTAGGCCCTTTGCTAGATTCTCTAGGTCTTTAGTGTGTGTAC
Source organism: Dasyprocta punctata (assembly GCA_004363535.1). Taxonomy (NCBI): domain Eukaryota; kingdom Metazoa; phylum Chordata; class Mammalia; order Rodentia; family Dasyproctidae; genus Dasyprocta; species Dasyprocta punctata. The sequence continues at coordinate 26,472 of RJWM01022110.1, read as the reverse complement.
AGATTTTCTGCACTTTGTTTGTATTTGACTCCTGGGGTGACCATTATAAATAATACTATAAATTATGCATCCTGCATTGTTTTGTTCTTCTTGCAAACCCATGACTACAACAGCATTCTAGGGTTTCTCTTGCCTGCATCTCCAATACTTTCTAATCACCTCCTGCAAACCACTTATAAAGGGTTCTGAATCACATGGTTAGGTACAGTCCGAGCCAGGACTCCACTATGGGTACAAACATTAGTCCCTTTTCCATTGCCAGGGTAAAATACCCAACACTAATACTTAAAACAGGTTTATTTCACTCTCTGAGAAGTGAAGACTGCAGCCTGCTATAAAAATATTCCTTTCTGCTTCCTGATAGGGAGCAGAGGAGCCTGTTTAGCACCACATTTAACAGTGATGATCCTGCTGTTGGGGTCCACAATAGAGTGAGTTGCTCATCACTATCCTTTGACCAAGCACAGAGTAATTTCCTCCATTCTGTGCTACCTAGGTAGAGGGGGACAGTGACATAACAATGTGCAACTCTTAATCCTACCACCTTCATATGGCTGTTCTTACTGCTTGCTACTTAAAAGTGCTAGAATCTTCTACTCAGACCCCTTAGCTCTTGTAAGGTTATTTTTATGACCACACAGTTGTTCAAACTTATGTTCCTTCAAGGAAACATAGTGAAAAGTCCTACTCTGCCATGCTGCTAATGTAACTTTCCAAAAGGCAATGTTCAAAACAAAATCAGAGCCTCTTACAGGTGATTGTATCACACTATCAATGACATGGCCTGGTGGAATGTATGGGCAGTAAGGGTTTGCGTGAGCAATATCTTCATTTGTCTGAAACACAACCTAACACAAGCACGGCCAAAACCTTCATCCCAATACTCTAATAGGAGTGCATCTTTCTGCATTTTCCCATAGGTCTGGGAGAAATCAGAAGAGGAAAATTTCCTTCCTACACAATCTCCAACCAATACAGACTTATATAAAAGTAGAACACAGGTACACAAGAAATACGATACTAGTATAAACTAAAATTTTATTATTGTTCTCTGAGGCTTCAGGTCAGAACACACACAGAAGTGTCTGGGCAGAGAGCAAAGCAGAAGTGGTAAGCTTAGCATGAGGGTTCAGGTTTTGGGGTATGAGGAGAATGCTTCCTTCCTAGGTAAGTCTCCATACTTGGACTCTTGTTCGTGATGAGTTGCATACAAATGGAGGCTGCATATTATCTACTTTAGTCCTTGAACTTGCAGACATAAGGCAACTGCACATCACAGTTATAGTCTCTCCACTTCAGAAATCCTAAAGACAGAAGAGGTAGAGTGAAGTGAACTGGTAGATTTTGTGAACAAGACCAAAATGTTAAGTGAACTAAATCAGACACTCGTGCTTACATGCTGCATGTTTCCTCTTGTATGAGAAACCCAAAGTATAAATAAACAACAAAATAAGAGATAGACAATAGGAAAAAGGGAGATAGATCTTTTTGTAAAAAGGAAACGGGACCCAGAGATGGAGGGAGAAGTGGGGAGGGCAGGGAAAGGGTACGATAGAAGATTTAAAATGTATTATGTGTATGTACCAACTCTCCTCAAGGAATGTAGTACTGCAAACACGTACTAATAAAAAATAAAAATTGGCAAAAAAAATTTCGCCACGTTCAGAGGTATATGCTTGTATTCCTAGCTATTTGGGAAGATGAGGCAAGAGAACAAAAAAGAAGAAAATATCAAAGAGGAATCTCAGATCCTGGCCTAAGTTTAACATTTGTCCCTCATCTTCACCATTGTCCCAATCTAGGGGGCTGAGAAATGAAGGAGAAATGAGAAGAGATGAAAGGAAAGAGATTTAAAAACAAAACAAAACATTGCATTTCCCAGATCAACAAGTTTTCCTGAAGTTCAGACTCTAAAATGGGAAATATGAATGGAAAAGTTCAGGTAGAGGTTGCTCCTGTGTTTTTACCTGAGTTTCGTGACACACTCCCACAGTAACCACGGTCTGAGGCAGTGGAAGGATTCCTCTCCCAGTTGAAGTAATCTAGTACATCAGTGCTACTCCACTCCCAGCCACCTCCATTGGGTTCTTGGCCCTGAGGTAGAGCGATGCAGCCAAATGAATGGAATGGCTAGTACAGCCTTGCAGATACAATTCCTCAGATGGAACAGTCTCTGCAGCTTTGGGGAATTTTGTCTGCTTCCCCACATGGTTCCCAGAGCTCCCTAAAGGGCTACTCTCCCTAAATTCCCCACTTCCTTTAGCAAATCTGAGGCATTTGTCGTAAAGCAATGTTTCTTGCTGAATATATATGGTGCTGTATTAGTAGTTAACCTCTGACCTCAAAGCAATAACTACTCTACAAAGAGGCAATATAGATCATATCTTCGTTTAGGATTTCCTTGAAATAGTATGGTCAGGCTCCATGAAGGTTAGAGAAATGCTTTCAAAGGGACTATGTGAAAATTATGTAACTTTAAAACGATCAGATTAACTGGAAGATAGGGAATCTCCCCACAACTCTATTGTTCAGCAGACCTCAAGGACAACCCTTTGTCTCAAATATCACCCAGAATATGAGGTCAACACCCCTGCCTGTCTTCCTAGGCAGATCCAGGAGAGGGAGACTGGGCAATAATAATCAGTGGAGAGCTAAAAGAGTAGAAAATATGGACTCGCACCAGTGTTGGGTCATGGATCCCAATCCAAACATATTGGTAGTTGATCCCATTGCTCTGAATCAGGGAAGACACGAAGGACGCCTCAGCTCCACTGAGCACAGATGCAAGGTGTCCCGAGGGCCGCTTCTGACAGGCCAACTGTGTGGAGGAATCAGAGAATGAGAGGGAGCCTGCCTCTCCTGGGGAAACAGCAGGGTAGAGTTAAGTAAAAGAGAGTATTATATGGAAGACAAAGATGGTCATCGCAATTCCCAAGAGACCCTAAGATAGGAGGATACCTCACCCTGTGACCCAAATGTCTTCTCCTCTTTCACCCTCAACCCCACCAGTAAGCACTTACATCCGCAGCAACCCAAGACTTTGGTGTCTTAAACAGAGCATAGCAATAAGACCCATAGGCTTTGGAGCCTTTGGGACAACTGATGCGTGGAGAGGCGATTTTATCCTGAGAGTCTTCACCTGGGTAGAAGAAGAAATAGAGAAAAATAAGTGAAGGATCATGAGATCTATCCTTGGGTATCAAATCTATAGTTCTGGCTTCCTACATTCTTTGAGAAACATTTGAAATAGGCCTACTAATTGGGGAAGCAGCTCTTCTCACATTACCTTTTTCCCTAATTCAAAGTTCTACTATTCCTCTAACTCTGGACTCACAGTTCCTAGCTTGGGTTCTCCAATTCCCACTCTTCCCTAAAATTCATCATTGGCTTTTCACACTTGCCCACTTCAACCTATTAATGTAAATTATAAATTTATGACCAGGTAGAAACCCATCAGGTTCTGTTGCTAATGGACCACTTTGGTGCCATTGCAGCTGGTATCCAGAAGCAAGGCTGGATAATGGATGAATTTCAGATAGTTATCTTATGGGGTACATCTCAACATTAATGCCAGGGACACAAAGGAGCCTTCTTTGCCTTTTTAGTTTTGACCTTGCATGGGAGAAATCTCACCTTGCACCTGAGATAGGAGCATCAGGCAGGACAGCAGCGCCCAGAACGTGCCTCTGAGAGCCGTGAATGGCAGCATCGTGTCAGTGAGAGATGAGACAATCAGGTTCTCTGGAAGAGATGTGTTCAGGGAGAGGACGTGCAGAGTTACACTGCCTCTTTCCTTCTCCTGTGTCTACTCCTGTGGGGATGCATTGACCTTGATCATACCCACCCCCCTGTATAATTTGAAAGGACTTGGGAAATCTGTATTCCCTCCATCCCATGACAGCTCCCATGGCAGCATCTACTATGTCTCAGCTCCCGCATTCTCTGAGATGGGTATTTTCTCACTTTCTCCATTTCTTTCAGCTCCCACTTACCTCTCTTGCCTCTTGCAAGAATCTGATGGTGGTTAGGGCAGCAAAGCCTGGACTTTTATAAGGGGTTCTGCAGGAGGGGGATGGAACTACTAACTGGAAATCATAAGCAGGGCAGGGGGTGAGGCATTGGGCTTGGCATGGATTCCAGGAGATTCCCACCAATGGGAGGAGACTTTTCCTGCCAAAGACTGGGAATCACCACAGCTGTTGCCTCTTTCCTGTTAGCAGGTTGGCTCCCTTTCCAGGAATAGGTGAAGTTTGAACTTTCTCCACATTCTCCAAGATACCATTTTCTGAGAAACTGAAGGGAGTGAAGGCAGCCTTGTGGGACTGTGATGTTCCGAAGTGTGAAAACACTGTGGCCTTGGATATTAAGGAAAACACCATCAGTCATGTATTTTTGGTATACCTGGAAGAACTGACTCTTGTGTGTGTACTTATGCAACCCTGTATACCTTGTCTAGCCACGTTTAGAACACACTAATAACTAAAAAATGCATGAGTTAGAAATTGGAAGTATTTGTGAAGACACTTGTAGTAGAGGAAGGAAAAGAATGAATTTACACCAAGGGAAGAAATAATGGCTCAGAATTTCTGCTTCAATTTTGTATCAAGAAGTAAAGGAAGTTGAAGGATCTTGTGAATTAATAGTCCAACCATCTCCAAAGCAACACAGCTGAACTGGCTTGTCTCCTACCTACCTCTGTGTGGGAGACAGGAACTGTTCCTCAGTTCCTGACAATAGGATATCTCAGAGTAGCATGATCAGATTATGATCACACACTCATGTAGTCCTCATGACCCTTTTTGAGTGGCTGTGAAATTAATATTTTTCATGATTATACTAGAATCATACTTGATGTTTTCTTTGTGTTGACATTTGTACTGATAGAGCCGCAGCAATAGCAGGAAAATCTTCTGGTGAGTTAGCACCCTTTAAGGCAATATTTTCAGTTTGTATCCTTTATATCCATGGATTTTCAAGAAGTAAATGTAATATTTTCACTTAGGAATGTCCTTGGACTAGATGAAGCAGTAAAGATAATTAATTATCCCTTGAATATATGTTTTAGTAGTATATATGACTACATGGGAAGTTTGCGTGCTGCATGCAATACAGTGGCCGTCAATGAAAAATAATATTCTTTTAACATTGAGTTTTATTTCACTTTTCTCATGCAGTGTCCTTTTTTACTTCAAAAACAGGCTGACAAACTTCAGTTATTCACATAATCATTTTCAAAATTGACATAATTGTATATATATTTGTAGTTTGATAATTTGATGTAATTTGATTTGCCTGAAATAAAAACAATTCAAGCAACTTTCATTATGTAGTTGATATCAAACAATCTACTAAATTCTGAACAAAGCTTATTAGCAAGGTTCAAAAATTTTAAAAATTAAGTAGCTGTTTCAAAACCATTAAGTAGTAAATATATTTAAGAAACTAATCAGGACAAATGGCATAACTTCAGTAGATCACCACTGCTCATGTTTATTTTTCTTTTTGTTTTGTTTTTTCTTGTGTTAAGCAAAATATTAGTGTTATCTATTTGGCTATTAGTTTTAGTAACTTATCTACAATATTTAACAAGGTAAATTGTAGGCAAAGATTTAGTACAATTTCAATAGAAACATCCCAATTTTTTCCTGAAAATAGAGCAGAATTTGAAGGACTCATTTTTCTGTGCATCAGTTATAAGAAAGCTTCTCATCTATGAACAGGAGCAAAAGAGAATTTACAAACATTTGTAAGCAGATCTTTATCATTTACAAACATAAATAATCCAAATTGTTAGCATGTGTAATTTAATAAGTAATAAGTAATACACATTAACAAAAATTCTTCAACATCCTCAAAATTTTTAGGAACATAAGAGCAATTTAAGATTAAAAAAGCATAAGAACCCCCTATTAACATACACCACTCACACGAAGGAAATACCGAGATAGAAATGCATGTTGTGGTACAACAAAAGGATGTACTTGGTAAGGCCAGCAGGGGGAAACCCTAGGGTACTAATGAATCTATTTCATCAGTAAAAGAATACAAGGAATAAAGTAAAATAAAACTCTTAATATGTAAGATATGCATCATGCAATATGTATGTTTGTACAATATTTGAATCAATATTAGATCATTACTTAAATATACCTAAAAGGAAAATTAATTATGAGATAATTGGGTGCAAATTCTGCTTCCCCATCCCCTATGTCTTTGTTGTCATTCTCTTCACTAATCCATGGGCTACAATCCTTTAAAAGCTGGGGTTTTTTTTATTCTGTCCTATTTGACTCAAGAAAACTTAATGACTGTGTTTGAGACCATAACTTTTACCCTGAGATAACTTGTGGATCAGAGTCATAATGCTAGTAAACTTTGCTGCCAAGTATTTCCTTTTATTATGAGTTTCACATTTCTATGATATACCTATAGTGTTTGATACCAAAAAGAAACCATTCTTTTCATAACGTTCTGTTTTTAGTAGTGGTATTTTTGTTTACAGAACACAGTAATTCTCAATCACTGAAAATTAAGTGAATGCTGGCCGTTAGCTACCCTTTTTTTAAAATACGAAATGGATTAAGCAAATATTATATTTCAGCTTGATTTTAAAATGTTTCTTTGTAACTCTTCATAACATTTTAATAGTTGCTTCAAATAGAACTCAAATGTTCACAAGCCAGAAACTTATTGTACAATTCTTTATAGTAGTTACTAATAATCTTCTGGTGACATTTTGGTGACATTCATTGATGCTTGGACCTCTATCACCTCCCTTAAGAAGTTCTAAAGAACTTCTATTAACATTTCTGGCAGGGCTCTGTCTGCTGGAAATGAGTCAGCAAGGATTTTGTTTTTCACAGAATGTATTTCTCCTTCACTTTTGAAGAATAGCATTACTGTCTATAAAGTACAGTTAGATATTGTTAAACACACTATTTAATTCTACTCATCTCGTGAAGACAGTTCTAATTATCCTTTTTCTTTAATAAACTCTCCAATGTATACCTGCATTTTTTCAAGATTTTCTCTTTGTCTTTGGTGTTACGTGGGTTGAGTACAGTGTACTTAACCTTGGTTTTTGTTGTTTCTCCTGCTTGGTGTTCTCTGAGTTTTCTAGATCTAGGAGCTGGTGTCAGACAGCATTAATGACAGCATTAATTAAGAAAATGTACACCCTTTCTTTTCTTTTTCTCTTTTTATTATTTTTATTAATACATGCTTGTGATACATAGTGATTTCATTTGTTTGGATAGTTGGCACATACACATGACACATCTTAATTCTTTATATGTTCTCTCCTGTTTACCCACCCACCTCCCTCCATCTATCTATTGGTCCCCTTCCCATTCATGAAAGAGGTACCACCCTGTTTCCTATTGTCTATACTATCCATTTTATTTTGCTTTTTGACTTACTTATGCTTTGAGTTTCTCATCTAAGAGAAACCATGCAATATTTAAACTTGGGTGTATGATTTATTTCACTTAACATTATGACCTCAAGGTGCATCCATTTTCCTACAAATGACTCGACTTTGCTTTTCTTTATAGCAAAGTAGCACCCCTTTCTGTATAAATAACACATTTTGTTTATTAGTTCATCTATTGATGGACATAGGCTCTGGTTCCACGGTTTAGTTATTATCAATTGTGCTATTAAAAACAGGGTTATGCATATGTCTCTGTAATATGTTATTTGTTTAACTCTTTTAGGAAGATACCTAAAAGGTAGAGATCTGGTTTGCATGGAATTTCTGTTTTCAGTTTTTTGAGGAATCTCTATACTGCTTGCCATAGTGGTGGTACTGATCTACACCCCCACCAGCAATGCAGAAGACTTCCTTTTCCTCCAGAGCCTCAACAACATTTGTCATTATTTGTTTTCTTGATGGTATCCATTCTTTCCAGTGTTAGATGAAATCTCAGTGTTCTTTTGATTTGCATTTCTCTAATGGTCATTTGAACATTTTTTTTCGTGTATTTATTGGTCATTTGAACTTCTGAGAAGTATTTATTCCTTTCAGTTGCCTAGTTTTTGGTTGAGTCTTTTATATTTTGGGGTCTAATTTTTTTGAATTATTTATATATTCTAGCTATTAGTCCTTTGTCCAAGGTGTAGCTGCTAAATTTTTTCCCAGTCTATAGGTTTTCCCATTCTGTCAGTTTTCATGGTTTTCACTGTTTCCTTTGCTATTCAAAAAGATTTTTAATTTAATAAGTTCTAGTGCACTGACTTATGATGTTATTTCTTCTACACTTTAGAGTCATTTGAAAAGTCCTTGCCTACATGTATGATTTCAAGATTTTCCCCTGCTTTATCTTGCATTAAGTCAAGCATTTCTGTTTTAATATTTTATTTGTATTTTATTTTAAAGAGGAAAAAACAAAAATTCCTAACAAGATACTAGGGGAGTAACAATGGTTAATAGATTACATCTTGTTGTCTTCAGAGTAGTTGCTAAGAGTATGAGATACAGGTATGAAAAAATTGTCTAAACAATATTAGCAAAAACCTTTCTTTTTAATGAACTAAGATAAATTAGTATAACTCTTTTAATTATCTTGTACATATATTTTTTTCTTTTTCCCATTCTTCTTTTTTCCTTTCCCCCATCCCAGATTCTCTTTCCTTTTGAGCAGTTTCTCCCATTTCACAGTAGCTATTGTACATTTTGCATCTTGTTTACTCATTTAGCTTCTCACACTAGGGAGACAGTATGATGATTACACATGTCTGATTTATTTCACCTATGAGTATCGTCTCGAGTTGGCCCATTTATCTGCAAAAGTCTCAAGTCTAACCTTCTTTATAGCTGAGAACTACTCCATTGTTTAAAACAACCATGTCTTTTTTATCTATTCCCAATATTTAGATCTTTAAGCCATTTTCATTTTTGTTTAGTGCAGAGTGAGAGAAATGGGTCTAGCTTCAATCTTCAGGCATGTGTAACCTGTTTTCCTAACACCAATGTGCTAAAGAGGCTATTTTTCCTCTAGAGTATAATTTTGGCCCCTTTCTCAAAGACTAGGTGACTAAATGTGCTGCCGGGGAGTGTTCTTTCCACATCCTTGATTCTGTTTCACTGAGCCATGTCTGTTTTGTGCTAGTACCATGCTATTTCTACTGTTATTGCAATATAACTTTAAATCTTGGATTGTGATGCCTCCTGCTTTTGTGACCCAGGATTGTTTTTGCTATGCTGGATCTCTTCTGGTTCCATGTAAGATCATTTTCTTCCTAGATCTGTGAGAAATGCTGTTGGTATTTGGAATGGGATTGCATTAAGTCTATATATCAGTTTTGTAATGATGGCCATTTTATTGACTCTGCTTATCCAGAAACAAGCAACATCTTTCCATTTTCTGATACTCTCTTCAATCCCCTCTGTCAGAGTAGCAATGTAATTTCAATTGTCAAGTTCTCATTTCTTTGCTTAGGTTAATTCCTAATTAGTTCATTGTTCTTGATGGTATTGTGAATGGTATCATTTTCCTAATTTCTTTCTTGATGTGCAGACTTACTATTAATTTTAGTGTTTATTTTGTATCTTTCTACTTGCTAGATTTAGTAATTAATTCTAGGAGTCTTTTAGTGGAATATTTTGAGTGTACTGTGTAGAGGATCTTTTCATTAGCAAATAATTGTAAGTTGACTTCTTCCTTTCCAATACATATCATTTTTCTGGACATGGTGGCACATGCCTTTCATCCCAGCACTTGGGAGGCTGAGGCAGGAGGATCCTTGTGAGTTCAAGACCAGCCTGGGCTACAAAGTGAGTTCAAGTCCATCCTGAACCACATAGTGAAACTCTGTCTCAAAAAATAGGGCCAGGGGTTTAGCTCAGTGGTCTAAGCACCTGTCTGGCTGACACAAGGTTGTGAGTTTGATCCCCAGTACCAAAATATATATTTCATTTTCATTTCTTTCTGTTTCCTGATTGCTCTGGTTAATGTTTCAGACATATATTAAACAGGAGTGGTGATAGTGGACATCCCTTCTTGTTCCTCATTTTAGAAGAAAAACTTTCAGCTTTTCTCCATTTATTAAGGTGTTGATCACTAATTCGTCATAAATGACTTTTATAAGATTGAGATAAGGTCCCTCTAAACCTATTTTATTCTGAATTCTCTTCCTGAATGAATACTGAATTTTTGTCAGAAGTTTTTTCTGTGCCTATTAATATGATTATGTTGGTTGCTTTTCTTTCATTGCTCAGATAAAATACCCAACTCCCAAATTTAAGGAAGGTAAAGTTTACTTAGCTCATACTTTGTGAAGGTTTCAGTCCACACTCAACTGGCCCCAAGGCAGGGTGACACGGCAGAAGGGCAACTGTCCATGGCAGCCAGAAGACAGCAAAAGCAACAAGAGCAAAAGGGAGGAGCACAAAAGAAGACTCTTTCTCTCCCTTATACTGTATGTAGGCTACACACCCATAATTATACTGTATGTAGCACTCACATCCATAATCCCAGCATTGGACCATTAATCTGTCACAAACTCTAGAAGCCTGCCCCCATGATTGCATGAGGTTTCAGGGTAACATCTAGACACAAACTATAACAATGATTGTGAGATTTTTATTTTTGCTTTCACTCATGTGGTGTATTACATTGATTTGACTATATATGTTGAACCATAATTTCATCCTTGAGATAAACCTACTTGGTTATTATGTGCATCTATTTGATGTTTTCTTGTATAATATTTGGAAGTATTTTGTTGAGAATGTTTGTATCTATCTTCATTAAAGAAATTGGTGTATAATTATCATCTTTATTTGGGTTCTTTTCTGATTTTGGAAAAACAGTAAGGGTAGCTTCTATGGTTGAGTTTGGAAGTATTCCTTTCCTTTCAATTTTATTAAAGGGTTTGAGAATTATTAACATTATATCGCCCCTGAAGTTCTTGAAGAATTCAGCATTGAATCCACCAGATCCTGGGCTTTTCTTTTTTAATTACTGCTTCATTTCCTTTGTCTGTTATTCAGGGTTTTTATGTCTTCTGGGTTAATCTAGGAATCGTTTTCTCTGAATTCTCCAATTTATTGAAGCAGAGGTTTTATAAAAGTAGTTAAAGTACAGTAACTCTCTAACTTAGAAATGAGTTCCATTCTAGGAGAACATTCATAAGTTGGATTCATTCCTGGGGCTGACAAAGTGAGTCACATATGAACCCTGTGAAAACTCACAATTTGAATGTTCATAAGTCAGGGATTTACTGCACAATTTTTTATAGTAGTTACTAATGATCTCCTGGATTTTGGTGACCTTCCTTGTAGCTATTCCTTTTTTTTTTTTTTTTTTTTTTTTTTTTTTTTTTTTTTTTTGTTTTTGTTTTTTGTTTTTGAGACAGGATTTCCCTGTGCAGTTCAGGCTGCCTTTGAACTCACTTTGTAGTCCAGGATGGTCTTTAATTCACAGAAGTCTTCCTGCCTCAGCCTCCTTTTTCATTTCTTATGGCATGGATGTGTGTCTTTTCAATCCTTCTTTTGTTTGTTTTAAACTTAGCAAATAATTTGTCTACTGGGTTTATTTTTCCAAAGAACCAGCTCTTCAATGCATTGATTCTTTGTTTTGCTTTTTGGTCTCAATTCCATTTATTTCTGCTCTGATGTTTATAATATCCCTCTTCTTACTAGGTTTTCATTTGTACAGTTCTCATTTATGTAGTATCCTAAGATGTATCATTAGTTCATTTGTTTGAGCTCTCTGTTTTTCTGATGTGAGCATTCACAGCAATATACTTTCCTTTTATGACTGCTTTCTTTGTGTCCTGTGGGTTCTGGTGTGTTGTACTGGTATAGTTGTTTAACTCTGGGAATTGCTTAATTTCTTCCTTCATTTCTTCTGTGGCCCATTGAGTATTCAGGAGTCTGCTATTTAATTTCCAGATGTTTGTGAACTTTCTGCGGTTTGTTTTACAACTGAGTTCTAGTTTTAGTCTGCTGTGTTCAGCACACCTGGGATTACTTTGAGTTTTGGACTTACTTAATTAGGCTTTTTGAACAATTATGTGATCTATTTTGAAGAAAGTTCCATGTTATGCTCAGAAGAATGAATATTCTGTTGCAGTTAGATAGAACACTCTGTAGCTATCTACTAAATCCGTTTGTTTGAAGGTGTAGTTCAACTGATATTTCCTTGTTAATTTTTGTTCAGTTGATCTGTTTGTGAAAGTGGGGTATTGAGGTCACCCACTCTGTGTTGACATTAATTTGCTCTTTTATGTCCAGTAGTGTTTGTTTTATGAAGATAAGTGCACCAATATTCAGTGTATGTTGTATATACACTGTTATCTCTTCCGGTTGAATTGTTCTCTTAGGTAATATATAGTGACCTTCTTTGCCTCTTCTAATCACTTTAAGCTTGAATTTTGAGAATAAAATTGCTACCCCCTGCTTGCTTTCAGGGACCTGGTACATGGAATATTGTTTTACAACCTTTGATTTTTAGTCTATGAATTTCTTTTTGGATTACATGTGTACCTTGAATACAACAGACCATCACATTTTGTTTTTTGATTTAGTCTGCCAATCTGTTTCACGTGGGAAGTTGAGACCATAAAAATTGAGAGTTACTACTTAAAGATATTGACTTATTATTGTCATCGAACTACTGTCATTGTTGTTGACCCCTTTATTTTTCTTTTTGTTTAACTACTTGTCTTTTTTGATGTGTTCATTCCACCTGAGCTTTTGGCTTTTCTGACTTCACTGTCTCTATCTAGAATATTCTTGAGTGTTTTTTGGAATCCTTATTTGGTGTTTATGAACTTTTTAACATGTTCTTTTTTGTGAAATGCTCTTTTTCACCATCAATTTTGAAAGACATTTTTCAGGTTTTATTAGTCAGGGTTGCAAGCTGATTTTACTTGGGAGGGAATATTAAAACACTTCTCTAAAAGCTCTCCTAGCCTTTCAAGTTTGTGATGGAAAGTGTGCTGTAACCCTAGTTGATTTACCATTATAAGGGATTTATTACTTTTCTCCGACAACTTTTAAGACTTTTTTCTCTGTTTTAGACTTCTGTGATTTTAACTGATGTGTTACGGTGAATTTCTTTTTTTTTTTTTTATTGTAATGATTCGGTGTTCTGTAGGCCTCACTTACATTTATGTCTAGTTCTTTCCCCATAGTTTGGAACATTTCTTCTATGATTTCTATAAACACATTTTTTTAAAATTCCATGGGTGCTATCCAGTCTATCTCCAATAAGCCTTAGGCTAACACTCTAAGCATCTTCTGTTAGCCATCAGATGAGTATTTCTTGTGCTCTCATCATTTTTAAGGTTTCTCTGAGAAAGTCATCATGTGATTTCATTTATCCTTGATTTCTGAAACTTTATTTTCACATCTGTCATTTTTGCTTTATATAAATTCAGCAGAATTTTTTATTTCTAGGATTTCTCTTTGATGCTTTTTGGTCTGTTTATTTGGTAGATTTGTCAATCATGTGTTGAGCTCTTTTGACCAGCCCTTTTTTTTTTTTTTTTTTTTTTTTTTTTGCTTCTCCCATAAGGACATTGCTTGATAGTTATGCTATCTGTGGGTTATGTTCTCTTCAAGTTGACTGAAGATTCTCATTTATCAATTTATTTGCTTTCCTCTTTAACAATTTTGTACAGCTTGACTACCTAGTGTTTGCTTTCCTCTCTATCATTGCCCCTTGGGTCTAATTTGGGTGAGTCGGCAGTCTTTGGAGGCATTGCGTTGCCTCTTTTTTTTTTCTTTATGTCCCTATTTGTTTTTCTCTATGTATGTGCTATGAGTTGAGATCAAATAGTTTGTTTTGGGTATGTATGGGGGTCTCTTTAGTCAGGTTCTGTTTTCCAGTTTTGTGTTGCTGACTTTATTTGTCAAGAGATACTGTTTGTCACTTCAATCTATTTAATTTAATTGGGTTGAGCCCTGTGACTGTGTTGTAAGGAGAGAAAAAGTCAGGAAGATATTTCTTGCTTGCTACCTCATTTCTCTGGTAAGTCCAAAGAAAAGATTAGTTATAAAAGGATCAACAGATCCAATCATATATCAATTATAACCATTAAAACTTATTTTAATAATTTCACCGTTTTATCCATATGCCTAACAGATCATATTGTGCTGCTGTTTCAGGTTTGTCTGGGATGTGGAAAATGGGAGAGAAAGAGAAAGAAAGGGGAATATGAAGAATGTATGTTATTGGTAGGAAAGGGAGATAAGAAAAATGTCAACAGACAAAAAGTAGGCGCTCAGACGCTGTTGGAATTACTTTTATAGCTGAGTAAAAGGAGTAGTATTGAGGGGATTTGAGAGAGATTGAGTCTGATTGGGAGAAGCTCTGGAGTTAGTTTCCCACTGTGGGCCAGACAGTTACCTGCCTGAAGTTATGAAGTTTGTTACTCCCTCTAAACATATGTCCTGGTGCTAAGCTGTGCTCTGGGCATGATTCACTGCAGGTGTCTGGGAGCCAATTGCCTTGATCAATTTGGGGGAGGCGGGAGTTGAATATCGTCATTTCTTCTCTCCATAGGCTTTTCTTGTCTAAAATATTGCCAAAGTCATCTAGTCCAGGTGTCATTCACTCTCTCTGCCCATAGATATCTAGCAGTCTCAGCCCTGCCTGCAGAACCTTGTGCTGCTGCGAGGGTGGTAGGCAGGACCTCATGCTGTCTCAGGCCTTTCCAGTTTCTGGAGAAATAATATATGAGTGCCTACTCTGTTCTGGGTTTGTTGAGTCGCTCTGACCTGGGCACCAGTGTCTCCCCTTTCACATATCTCCCCTGCTTCACTCTGCTCTGCAAATTTGTCACAGACCCAGGTTTCTTTGCCCTCTGCAGTCCTCAGCTAAGAGGTGCTGGAGTCCACCCTGTGGAGGCCCTGTGGCCATCACAGGGTAGCATATTGGCTGAACGTTTCATGAACAGCATTCCTGTTCTGCATGGGGGAAAATTCTTTTCTGCCCTTTCTGCTTTTCTTTTCCTAATATTACTATTGTGCATAAATTTTATCTTTTTAAATTATCCCACAGTCATTGAATATGCTGTTTCAGGTTTTCATTCTTTCTTCTATTTGCATTTAAGTTTAGGAAGTTACTATTGACAAAGCTCAGTAATTTTTCACTTGCCTACCCCCATTTGATTTAGGAGCTGATCAGAGTCATCCTTTATTTCTATTACGATGTTAGGGATTTGTAATATTTTCTTTTGTTTCTTTTATATTTTTCATATCTCTGCTTATATTCTACAGTTTTCTTTATCATTGTCAGTTTTCCCAATAAAGTCCTTTATCACATTAAGCAAACCTAAATTTCCTATATTACTTGTGGTTCCACAATCTGTCATGTGAGTCCAGTTCTGATGTTTGATTTTTCTCTTCAAGCTAACTTTGTCCTTACTTCTAAGCCAGTTTGGATTGCTGTGAGGTTAACACATTTCTCTAAGTCTTGGTTTGTGTTTACTGTGTGCTGTAGCTGTGGAGCCATGAAGTTAAAATTTCTTCACTGATGTTGGTTTAATTTTCCCTGTTACCTTTGGAATTTCCCATAAGCACCTCATTAAATAAATTCTGTACTTTGCAACTCTTCCAATTATTCATTATTGTTATACTGGGTCCCCATTCATGTGATATTATCTGTATAAGAGGAAGGATCATATAATCTCATAATTAAATCTTGATGTTTTTATGAACTTGTGTTCCAGGGTCATGGTCTTCAAAAGTGTTTCTTAGCTCTCTTCACTTTAGGCACACAAGAAGGATAGAAAAGGCTAAAGTTGGGTAACTTTCTCAACTCTGCATGTGTTGAGATCCTCAGGAGTATTTTTAGTAGAAAGTAAAGCTTTTCTGTAGAGAATACTCTAGGCTAATTACAAATGGTTGCTTTTCTCTTTTTCCTACCAGAAGCCTGAGCAAGTTATTTCTGACTCTTCTTCATGAGAAGGTGGAGTACAAAACCCACAAAGGGGTAGAAACCTCCGCAGGGTTCCAACCTTCCAGAAGTTTTCACTGTTAATGCCATTCCACATTTAGCACTAAGCAACTTCCCAAAATTACAATTTATATATTACAAACAATCTATAATTCTCTAGGTTTCTGGGCCAGATAAGCAGAAATTAAATGGACTCTATATTCATTTGAATCCTTCTGAAAAAGTCAGGAAGATATTTCTTACTTCCTACTTTATTTCTCTGATAAGTCCAAAGGAAAGATATCGGTTAAAAATAGCTTTGGTTTTTTTGTGTGTGCCTGAAAGAAAGAAATAACCATGTAGCCACAAGTAGTCATTCATTTCTTGTTACACCTTACCCAACTTATAGTTCACTATGTATTGTACATTAAGAAAAATATGATACTTCACAGAAAACAATATAAGAAACACTGTTAAATAATGTCAGAAGACCCTAAAGCTGGTTGTGTCACAACCTGAGGAGGACTCTGGGGGCAGTGAGTGTGTGGGAAGACATCATCTTCATTTGAAGACAACACAACACTTCATGAACAGTACCAACATCTCATCATAATACACTGGTACAGATACACACCTAGGCATATTCGTGTAGTCATGGGTGGAATTAGAAAGAGGTAAATCTCAGAGTTGTCAACCTTGGCCAATCCACTGTCTTCCACAAAGTCTTGTGATAAAAAGACCAGGAATTCATGCACATCTAAACTAAAATTTTATTATTGCTCTTTGAAACCTCAAGCCACAATGCACAATACAGAAGGACCTGGAATTCAGGTGAAAAGTAAAGTAGAAGAAGGAAGACCAGAAGCAAGGCTCAGGTTTGGGTGTGGTGAGAGAAAACTCCCTTCTTGTGTGAATCTCTGGAACCTGATTCTTGCTTGTGGTTAGATGCATGCGAGTTCAGATTGCTATCCATCCTAGCCCTTGAACTTGCAGACATAGGGTAACTGCACATCGCAGTTGTAATCTCTCCACTTTAGGTATCCTGGAGAGACAAAACAGTTAAAGTGAATGGGACTGTTGGCTCATACAAATTCAATAAAGAAACATCTAATGTTCTGGCCTAGGTTTTACCACCTCTCCATCATCTTCACCAGTGACCCTTTCCAGAGAAAGGAGATACAAAGAAAGGGGAGATGAGAGGAGACAGGAGAAGGCAAACCATCACTGCATTTCCTAGCTCAGCAGGATTCCCTGAAGGTCAGGCCCAGGAATGGGGAAGAGGAGTAGAAAAGACTGGGGAGGATAGTTCTTATCTCTTACCAGAGGCTCTTGACAGGCTGCCACAGTAACCACGGTCTGAGGCGGAGGAAGGATTCCTCTCCCAATTGGAGTAATCCAGCACATCAGAGGTACTCCACTCCCAGCCATCTCCATTGGGTTCATAGCCCTGTAGCATAGAGGATGCACCCAGGTAAAGGAGATAGCATTTAACCTCTGCTTTATGATTGCTTCACTGGTACGTCTGACTTCCTCCCCAGCCTAAGTTTGGTCTGCTTCTCCACAGGCTGCTCAGAGCCTTCTAATGCAATACTCTCCTTGAATTCCTCTCTCATTGAGAAATCACAGCCAATAACCACAGGAATTCTGGACTCATAAAAAAAACATGTTTCTTGCCGAATGTGGTTGGTGGTATATTTGGAGTTTCCTGCAAGCCTCATGAAAATACCCTATAAAGAGCAAATATTGACAACATTTCTCTTTAGGATTCTCTTGAAATAATATGTGCAGATTCCATGAAGCTCAGGATACTGATTCCCCAGGTTTCACGTGAGAATGGCATACCACTTGAAAACAGGCAGATTAACTAATTTGAAGACTAGGGACCCCCACAAAACCCAAATCTTCAGGTGGTATCAAGGATTTCTTTTTGTTCCGAATGTCACTCAGAATCTAGGTCTGTAGTTTGGGGCATTCTTTCTTGGTAAGCACATCAGGGTGAATCTGGATGATAATAGCCATGTGATAGGTAATAGAGAGGCAAAGATGAAATCGCACCAGTGTGGGGTCATGGAGCCCGATCCAGATATAATTGTAGGTGTTTGGACTGTTTTTGACTAGAGAAGCCACAAAGGATCCTTCAGTTCCACTGAGCACTGACACAAGGTGTCCTGAGGGCCGCTTCTGGCAGGCCAGCTGCATGGGGAAGAGAGAGAATAAGAGGGAGCATGAGATCTCAGTGGGGAATGCCAAGGCAAAGGTAGGTGACTCACCCTCTTTCCCATGAACTTGGATTTTGGAGACCTCTTCCTTTGTGAACCATTTGTCCTTTACCCTGTGACTCCCCACTTGACCTTTAAGCACTCACGTCTGCATTAACCCAGGTTCTGGGTGTTCTAAACAGGTAATAGCAATAGGAGCCATAGGCCTTGGCACCTCTGGGACAGCTGTTTCGTGGTGAGGCCAATTTGTCTCCAGAGTCTTCTCCTGGAGTGGAGGGAGAGAAAGAGGGGGATGCGTGAAATGTGGTGTGGGATTTGGATGGGCAAGTCTATTCGAAAACAGCAATGAGGACTTCCCATGGTTGTTGTCTATAATCCTGAATTCCTCTCTCCTTCTCCTGTGCTCTCTTGATACTGAGATAAGTCTCTTAAATAGGGAGCATCTATTGCATTTTACCTCTCTGCCTCATTCAATTGTCCCCAACTATTGTTTGACAGTTCCTACATTGCGTTCTCCACTAAGCTGCCTTCCATAAATGTCATGACTGACCTTTAATGCCTTTCGTCTTTAACCCAACTTCATAAATTAGAGATTCCTGACAAAGTGGGAGGTCTTCTGATGACCCCACTACTGACAACCAGAAGAGAGGAAGATGGATGAATTTCAAGCAGTTTCTGCGCATCAGGTACAGCTCACCATTGCCCCAGGAGACACTCAGGGTCCTTTCTCCCTTTCTTGTAGAGGAATCTCACCTTGGACTTGAGATAGGAGCATCAAGCTGGAGATCAGCATCCAGGACACATTGTGGAGTGCGACGGGAGGTGACATGATGTCTGTGGGTGAGGACAGTCTCTGAAAGAGGTGTGGTCAGTGAGAGGATATCCAGAAACCCCATTTCCTTTCCCCTTCTCCTTTGTCTAATCCTGCGGAGATACACTCACCATCACTGCATGCCTTCCCTGCTGTAATTTGAAACAATTTTGGAAATGTTCCCTACTTTCCTGAGGACTCCAAGGACAAGCATTGCTGTCTCAGATCTTCAGTGTTATCTGAGGTCAGGGACCCTCCTCACCTTCTCCTGTTATGGATGAAGTCCAACCCTTGCTAGGCTCTCATTTTCCCACAATATCCACTTACCTCTTGTCAAACCTGAGATGGTTTATAGCATCAGGAAAGACAGATTTTTATAAGAGGATCTGAGGGAGGGGCAATGACATGAATACCAGGTGGGTGTAAGTAGGGTGGAGTCATACACAGGGCTTGGTGTTAGTTCAAAGAAATTTCTATCATTAGGAGGAGATCGTCCCTGGAAAGTGCTTGAATTTCTAGAGATGCCACTTCCTTCCATTTAGCATTTCATGTTTCTTCCCAGTAATAGGTGAATTCTGGTTTTTTTTGTTGTTTGTTTGTTTTTTGTTGTTGTTGTTTTGTGTTTTTTTTTTGCTTCTTCCTAATCCTGGTCCTGTTCCATGATGTTTGCAGTGAAATTTCATGATAAAGTTGTAAAGGTGCATAGCCAAATAAAATTCCTCTAGTATTGCTCAAGAACATACTTCTGTAGGGTGATACACCTATTTCCCTAGACAGATATTTAAGGGCATAGTAAAGACTAAATCTTAAAGTAGGTGTGATTCCTCAGGCTTGCTATTTAGCAAGGGCTGTTAATTCTTTTTTGTAAAATCATAATTAGCAAATGAGTAGTTAGTGCAAATGTAAGGATAAGCAAATAAATGAACTTGTCTTCCCTATCTTCTAAAAAGTGGAGTTTTTCTAATGGATAATGACAAAGTGAGAGAAGCAGAGACTACGAGGAAGCACAAACAGGTCAAAGGAAATGAATAGAAACGGCAAGAAGTTCAATGTAGGAATTACATAAAACTATAAAGACTATTCCACTTTGTGTATAAATCAGACTTCTGCAGCGAGATGTTCACTATTCCTAGGCTACCTATGAGCTCCCTTGCAGAATGATCTTTGGGCTATAGATTAAAAGCCAATTGCATTATATTATTGTTGAAAACATGGCCATCTTCATGTGTATATACTGATGAAAATTTTTAAAATTCAGTTCACTTTTCAGTTGGCAATTTGGTACTATTTGAGAAGCATATTATGCGGCTCTCCATTATGCTTTAGGTTCATTTTGACTACTCCAGAGAATTTTAATCTGGGAATGCCTAAAGCCTGACTTCACACTATTATTGTTACAGGGCAGCTTGTGCACAGGTATATATAAAAAGTATTTGTAGTGAGGTGATGCAATTAAACCTCATAATTAATGCACCCAAAGCCAATGGAACCCCCAAATAATCTAATAATATAGCCAATGGATTCTTTTGTTGAAAACAAAAAAATCCACTTTTTAGAAAATATATACAAAACAATTTAAAACTCAGAGCCATTACTGTAATGTAAACTTAGTGGACATTTTTAAAGCTTAAAAAATGTCATGCAAATGTGATATGTAAGATGATTTGAGTTATAGTCTTATTAGATTAAAATAATTATTTGAAAACGAGTGAATAACATCAATCATATATTCAGAGTGGCATATGTTCCAAACTATTGAAAAACTCAATATCATAGAGAAAAGAAACAATTTTAGATTAAAAGAATCTTTAAAAATATGAAATTCAAATCTGGTAGGCAAACTAAATAAATCTCCTTCAATAAAATAAATCATCTAGGAGAGAGAATTGGGAAAATATGAATGCGAATTGATACTTGGTTATGCCTTAAAAGGTAAGTAAAGTAAGTAGAGAATTTCCATATACTTTTGATATTTATGATGAAGTACTTAGGGTAATATCTCATACCTACAGCTTCCAAAGTATTCAAGAAAAAATATGTCTGTGTGGAGAGAGGGACAGATGGTAGGGAAATAAACTTAGCAAACATTTAAAAATGATGATAATTAATGTCAAGCAGAAGATGAAGGTGTTCATCCTTGCTTTCAACTTTTCTATGTATTTAAAAGTGTTCAAAGAGGACATTATCATTTGATTTAAAGTCTCTCATTCAATGATACACATACGTACTTTCCCACTAATTCTCATAAGTTAGAGCAATGCTTTTATGTAGAAACATATATGCATATCAACAAGAAGAAATTTTTACAAATCTAAATAGAAGATTGAATTAGTATAAATAAGTAAAAAGTATTCAAAATGTTCTGCTGTCAAGTTACCTGATATAAGACTGTGTAAGTGCATATGTAAAAACAAGGGAACACAATGGAATAACCAATGTTTTGTTCCAAATGAAGGGGGAAAAAAAATCACATTTCCAGAGTTTAAAAAACGCTCAAGTCATCAGACTTCATCTTTTAAAACAGCTTGAAGAGTTTTGAGAATGGAGTGATTGTGAGTCCTTCATTTATCCTTTCTTTTCTCTTTTTTTTTTTTTTTTTTTTTGTATGAGGGATCAAACTCACAACCTCACGTTGGCCAGGCAGGCGCTTAAGCCACTGAACTAAATCTAAATGCCTGGCGGAGTCCTTTATTTATCTATGAAGAGGTTGGTTCAAGTCACAACAAGGTTAGTTCCTGGGAATTGCAGTCAGGGTCAGAGTTGCGGGGGGTCTCAATGGTTTCTCTCTTCCTTTTCAAGCAAGGCTTGATTTACTCTCCTTTCGAATATGCAACACTATGAGGTATAAGTCAGTTAAACTCAGTTTCTTCCTTGAGAGTCTGTTAAAACTCAGATTTTTTAAAATTAAAATAATGTGATATTTATAATAAACCTTAAGATTACTATATCCCTAACTGTAAAGTAATTCTTTTGTTTTATATGACAACTCACTAAAACTCAATAACTAACTGAATATTAGTTGTTTTTGTTTCAGTTGTAATTGTTCTTTCTGACAATAGGTGAGCATTAAGCAATGTGTTCAAGTACTATATTCAGCTGGTTTTTAGTTATTTACAATTCATTTCTTAGCAAGAGAGGAATTCTCATTCTCAGAATAACCAAGACTGAATTTTAAGTATATTCCTTTGCCAAAAGATAAGCTATCCCACCTTGCACTTTTTATCTCTTATCCTTTGAGTCAAATATGTTTAGATAAAGTTGAGCATACTTATTTTTAAACTACATCAAGGGTATGATCTTTTGCAAGAGTTCAGTATATTTATTCCAAGGATAGTCAAATGTATAGACTTACTGGAAGATGACTTAGTAGGGCCCACATTCAAAAACAATCTTGAAATGTACCTTATTTCAGATTTATCAGTACAGCCCTCTTTTCTCATATATATTAACCATATGTCCAGGGTATTATTTTGTCCTTTCATCTTATCTTAGCTTTTATAGGAAATGAGATAGGAATAAAATGAAGTACATATACCTTACAAAATTAGGCGGAGCGAGAAAACTTCAAAGTCCCTGAGGCCAGTAAGCAAATTTATCAAAGACCTGGAAAGCTAATGCCATAGTTACTGGAATTCAGTCAGTCATATGTAATCAATGAACAGTAAGTATCTTATGATCTCTGCAGTTATTGTGGGTAATAAAATTTGTTATCAGAGAACTGTGTCAGGTTTTATTCGGTTTCAGAGTCTCACAGTGATCTTGGGAAAGTTCTGTGTTGTGGATCATGGTGATTCTTCTCATATCTATTGGGTATTTTGTAAAGCATATTTTTGTTCTTATTTTTAATTTTTATTGTTGGTAAGTTATAATACATTTTTAATGGGAAAATATGTCTGACTATTATGAATTCTGCTTAAATAGCTTGTTGGTGATAACTCTGCCCATCTGTACTGTATAACCAGAGTTCACATTTCTTTTGGGAGAAAATAAAAAAATAAAAATGAGATATATTCCCATACACATATTGCTCTTCTTTTTATTTTAAATTATCTTTATTATGCACAAAACATGTAAAATCGTGCATATCCTTAACATCTAGAAATAACAATGACATCTTCCAATTTTTTTGTATCTTAATTTTTTAAAGAAATAAAAAGCAAAAAAGAAAAAAATTACAATAGTAGTCCATCTATATCACTTCTAAGCTCCACTTCTTTCCATGCATTTCCATTATTAGTTTCCAAATCGTTTTTCCAATTTAAATTTTTAATCGTTTACATTCCAGAAACATAAACTACAAGGAGTAACATTTAATATTTCAGATTTATAAACATTTATGCACATACATCTTAATTTTATGTAATACTTTGAAACTCTTGTTCAAAGTATTCTATAAAAATATTATTGTATGATTTATTATTGCAGACATATAAACATTTAGATACATAATCTTATTTTTATGTAATACTTTGAAACTCTTGTTCATTCAGATTTAATTAAAATTTTTCTACATTGAGATGCTATTTATCTTTAAAGATTTATAAAACTTTTTATCTTTATTTAAAGATAAATAGTTTTTTATTATAAATATAGTATAATATTCATGCAAGCATTTCAAAATTATATATCCTTTCTTCTTCTTGTAAAAATCAATAAACCAAATTTTACTGATTTTTGAAAAGTGAAAATTTGTCACACTTTAAAAAATCTCTGAAATCTGAACACAGTGCTAATTATAATAGTATTTTCAGCCAGGCATGGTGGTGCACGCCTTTAATCCCAGCACTCCAGAGGCTGAGGTAGGAGGAGCATTGTGAGTTCGAGGCCTGCTTGGGCTACAACACGAGTGCAAGGCCTGTATGAGCTACATAGTGTGACCCTGACTCAAAATCTAGAACTGGGTGTTTGGCTCAGTGGTTTAAACACCTGTCTGGTAGGTGTTTAAGCACCTGTCTGGTAGGTGTGAGGCTGTGAGTTTGATCCCCAGTGCTGCAAAAAAAAAAAAAAAAGTATTTTCTATCTTTATTTTATTTATTTTTTGGTACCAGGAATGGAACTCATGATCTCATGCTTGCCAGGCAAGCACTGTGCCACTAAGCCATGTCCCCAGCCCAAAAAAGTTTTTGTTGTTTGTTTTTTGGCGTTGAGAATCAAACTTAGGACCTTGCACTTGGTAGGCAGGCGCTTATGCTGCTGACCTACATTCCCGACCCTCTATCTTCATTTTATAAGGGTAAGCAAACTTCTATAAAGAACCAAAGAGTAAAGAGTTTAAATTCTGTGAGCTATACCATCTCTGATGTAACAACACTGTATTACGAAGCAGCCAAAAACAATAAATTAATGTGCATGACTGCATTCTTGTCAAACATTAATTATAAACACTAAAATACAGATTTCATATTCTTTTTCTATGTCAGGATGCTTATTTTTCTTTTGATTATTTGTCCACCATTTAAGAGTATTCTAGAAAGTATGTTAGGGTATGGCATCTGTCACATAGAAAATGAAAAAGAAATTAAATAATAATAATAATTTAATGCAATTTAGTAACAACTCTAAAAGATAAGAACACAAGGGTCTTGAGAACATTAAACAGCAAGTCCTAATTAGTTTTTGTAAAGACAAGTTGATTTGATTTCAAAGGGCACAGATTTTGATCATTTTTTATTCTATTTGCAGTTGAGAAATAGGTGATTATGAATGAATCCAGACAAACAAACTGTCAGGAAAAGATCTCAAAATAAAAACAATTTCAAATGTACTTTCATCCAAATAGTTGAGCAGGTTAAGATTAATCTAAGTGGCAAGATAGAAAGAAGTGGCAGAGAAACAAAGATGTCCAGTTTTGGACATGTTTCTCCAGAGTAGTTCCCACCTGACTCCTCAAATAATGACCAAATTCCAACAGAAACAGTGTTCAAGACCTGTAACGTGCAGGGCCAAATTCTAGGTCCAAAGTTCACATTCACATTTAAGGTCCACAGTCAATGTCTATGTCCAGAAAAGGTGTTGACCTTTGTCCGAATCCTAAGAACAATGATGGTGTACAAAGTTGAAGTCCAAGACACATTTCTGTAATCCAAGATTTTGTCCAGGTTCAAACTCCAGGCGTAACAGCAGGTTAGAGACATAGATCAATTCCATTTCTAAATTTGAATTTCAATGTTTAGGATAAAGTAGAGATCCAGAGTCAAGGCATAATTCCCAAGTCCATATGAGGTCTACGTTCAAGTTTCCAGCATCAGTTCAATGTGAAGGTCTAAAGCCTGAGACCATAAGTATAAAGCAAGATAAGGCTCATGTATGAGGCTCTGGACAAACATGGGTCTAAACTTTAGATCCTATGTTCAGTTTGAATGTCCAAGTTCATGTGATAAGTTCATGTTAAATATAAAATCAAGCTTGAGATACAAGAATTGGACCAAGGTCCAAATTCAAATTTATTGTTCAAGGTAAAAATAAAAAATACAAAGTCAAATTCTCATTTTCAGTAGGCATGTATATAGCACATGTTTATAGCACATGTTCATAATTCAGATCCAGTGTACACATCCTAGATCTAGATCCTATTTTAGGTGAGTTCCTACTTCCAGATCAGTTTGGATTCCAAGAGTTCTTTCCTTCTTCTCCACTGTGATAGTTTCCTTTATAACATGGGTCAATTCTTTCAGATTTTATTCCCTCACTTCCTTCTCTCATCTCAATTTAATATGTGTTAATTCCCTAGAATTTCTTTCCCTTACACTCTATTCTTTTATTTCCTTTTCATGGCACAAACCAATAATCTGCATAATTTCACCCAATTTTTCCTTTATCCTGTCTTGTGATACACCCTGGTTGTCATAATTGTCTTTCCATTGCAGGTGATTTGGCAAGACTGAAAATTAAACCTGAAACAATAAATCTCATCTGATTGAGATCTCTGCATCTTGACAGAATGAAGAACCTTGTGACAGATGTACCTCTATAATGTGAACAGGTATCATGGAGCTTTGAGATTTTAATAATAATGAATCCTAATACATTGGTCCTATATAATTACTAATTAATACAACAGTGTTCTATACTCATCCATCTGGCTACAGGTTTTATGACTCTTATTCTACATATTAGAAATGAATATTTCATATCCCATCTTTCAATTCATATAGGATATCAAAGCCTTCAAAGATAATCAGATCTTGCATGTTGTCATAGATAGATAAGATGGTCAAACTTGGATATTACATTCATAATTCATACATATAAATTCTATAACAAAGGCCTTTGACAATGACTTAAATCAATAGATGATAACATTATCAACATATTTCACACAAAATAAAAATAGATGCAAAATATTTAATACAATGAGCAAAGACAAAACTAGAAACAAGCATTGCAATTTATATCAGTGATATAACTATTATCTAAAAATTGATTTTATAAGTCCAATGTAAAGTTTTATAGGGAAAATAAACCAATACAGCACAAAAATATAAATTTCTTTTAAGTATGCAGCCATAATTAATTTATTATAACCGTGCTATTATCTATAAAATAATTGAAAATT